>JAOXYM010000019.1:16181422-16205585 GCA_028567055.1 Leptatherina wallacei
ACACATGAACACACACATGAACACACACACACATGAACACACATGAACACACACATGAACACACACATGAACACACACACACACACACACACACAAAACAGACCAATCCTCTGTTATTTTCTGATCGTTGTCTTTCCTTCCTCTACTACCTAGACTCTCATTTTCATAAATGCGGAGAAAAACATCTCCTACAGCTAAATTGCCTCTCCTGTTTCTCTCAGCTCTGCCTGCTGGCAATCACCATGTGATCACAGCTCTGGGGCTGGTCCATGAGGTGCAGAGCTTGTGGGTAAGCTTAGGTTAGGGTCACCCAATAATAATAAGCATCCATCGGATAATCGCCGCCAAGTCACACAAATGAATTATCACAAAGACTCTTTCATGCTAAGTTCTACTGGTTGCCTCCACTTTTGTGCTATCGTCTCTTTTCCTCCTAGCTTTTTCTTTCCCTCTTTATTCCTCTTTTTCTATTTGTCAGCAGAATAAAAAAAAGGCGATGGGAAAAATGGAAATCTAAAGTCCAGTTAATGTTCTTGCCTTCCAATTCTCTGTCTCACACATGGATTCATGTACAGTCACACACTTAAAGCAATGACGTAAATGTGTCTGACATACAGGGTAAAGGCCAGTCTGAAGTCCCCAATCTTTCTGACCTTTTGCCCTTCTCTTGGGAGAATTAATGTCTTTCTTTCTCCTTTTATTTCCCTCAAACACACACTCATACACATGCAATGCATACAACGGCAAAGAAATAAGTAGAAAACAACGCTGTTGTTGCAGAAAAAGATCATATATTTACTTCTGGTCCTAATCAGTGAGCAACACATAATTTATATTGCTCTGACCAAGCAGTTGGACAGAATAGATTATCGGAGACACCAGAGCAGATCTTTCTTTCTCATCAGTGCATGTGTGTATGCATGTTAGGAGTCTCAAAAGCCACCTCACCTCCTCCCCCCATGAAAATGGATCAGTATTTACATTAGCATTAGATTTAGACAGCATGGCTTGGCCACTTACTCCCTATTAGCCAGCCTGACCTTGGCCCATTAGGGTCTAAAAGCCCCCCGCTCGGCTTCATCGCCGCCAGGTGAGACTGACCAGACCTCCCCATTTCCCTACACCCTCTTTTTGCTGAGATCATCTTCCCATCCACTTGGAATGGGACAGAGATCATAAAATACTGAGATCAAGATCAGTGAAATGTTAACATGCTTGTGGGATTTTTTTTTTGTTTTCCAACACTTAGCAGGGGGAGGAACATTACTGAAATGCTAACTTGCTCTTGGCTAGGGTTCATCGCCCCCCCCCCAACATACTCAGATGCTTTGGGAAAATCAAGGCGAGGTCTAATTGACAGGGTCCACAAAAGACAGGGAGAAAAACAAAAGTAAAGAGGTTGAAAATCTGGGGATTCAAATTATTGGCTTGTATCATCAAAGAGGTTTGCACTGCAGTGATGTTGTTATATTTAACTAGAACTGAAAGGAAAGAGAAGGAAAAATAATTTTGGTGCCGAGGGGAGTAGCAATTTTTGCCAAGTTTGTTTTTCTTTGCTCTGTTCCTAAAAGAGACTTGCTGAAAAATGTCTATTAGAGCGAGTTAGACAAAAGCAACGACAGAAACATACAGTGAAAGAAACTAACTGATAGATGCGTAGATATGAGAGGCAAGGAAAATCTATGACACAGAGAACAAAAGAACAAGAGATGGAAAGAGAGAGGGAATGATAGGGAAGAATCTAGACGAGCGTAGTCGGGTTCAAATCACTAATTACACATTCCTGAGCCTGTGAAGGGGAGTATTGTTTTCCAGTTAGCCCCTACCCTGTCGCATGGTTTTACTTAACACAAAACAAAAGGTACAGGGAACAAAACACAAGCCTAATACCAGACCCTGCTAATGACAGAGAAATGGGAGAAATTATCCCTGGGGTGGATCCTCGTGAGAAAATGGCTGGTGATGACTGGACAAAAGGAGTTCATTTTGAAACTGTCACAAAATGGCAGCCTGTGTGTTTCTCTCTTTATGGAGTTTGATTCAAATAAGCTTAGTATCTAATATTGTTTTGATAGATACATAATTTAATAGAACCACCAATGTGAACATACCATTTACAAAGTATTACAGAATCCACTTCTGAACACAAGAGAATTTCAACAAAGTTCATTGACACGCTTGGGCACATTTAATTAAACAAAACAAGATGCTTATTCTGAAGGAAAAGTGCAACAATGCAGCTTGTTGCATAGAGATGCAAAATGTGTATGGTATGTGTATAGAACCTCTGCCAAGGAGAACACAATGGAGGCACCTCTTCAGCAAAGCATTGCCACAGGTAAACAAATAACTTGTAGTTGACCTACAAGATCCCTCTCCTTAGAAAAGGCAGTCAATTTCGTACTGTCAAAAGTTGACTGCCTGCTTCGCCAACCTGTATCAAAACTCAAACAAGTTGTGACTGCAAGTTACAGAACACACAGAGCACAAGCTAAGATGTTCTGTTTGACCTCATAAAAACCAGAATGATACAGTTCCGACAATACAGGCGACCATAACGATGCAACACACATGATGGGGTGTGCTGATAGTGGTGGCAGCACTGGGCAAAGTCGCCTGGTTGGTAGTGTTTGCCAAGGCCCCAGCCGTCTAAAGGAAGGATATTGTTTTCCCCTGAAAAAGCCTCAGCCACAGTCCGCATACCAGCGTCCACTCAACATACCAATGGGCTCTTTGAAGATTACTCAAATGTTTGCCTTTGTCCCCCCTCCCCCATCTGCCCCTATCCCTAGTCCTAACCTACACTCTTGCCAGAATGAGGAAAAGAGGAGAAAGGAGAGAGCAAAAAAAAAAAGAAAATCTGAATTATATCTTCAGAAAACAGTGGGAAACCAATGCCACACTCAGCTGTCATTGGATTCAGAATTGCCCCTGCAAGAGAAGAATGGTCAAGATTTAATTGTGTTAATCTAAATAAAAGCAATAGCAAATTATATGCATGCATGATAAAAACAAGTTTCCCTAGTCTGCTTGCTGATGAAGTCTAAAATCATCTTCAGCAGTTGCCTCTTCGTTGCAATGTATAAGTCCACAATTAGAGTTGAATATGATAATTCCAATGAGTTAATTTAACTAAATGTGCTGAAAACTCAGGACCTGCACACCCCCACACAAACTGCATTAATCCTGAGCAAGTAAGTGGGCTTTCTATCAGGTCTATTTCAAAGCATTAGGGATTACCTCGCAGAAACTAAGCTGCTTGAACTCACAGGAGGTCAGCGGTATTGTGCTGCTGCAAGGATGGAAGGCCAGTGGTAGAGACGGATAGACAGCAGGACAGGTCAGTTCCCTTTTCTACAGCTCTCTGGCAACATCCCTAAATCCTTCACCCTCCTTCTTTCTCTCAATCTTTTCATCCCCGTCTCTCTCTTTCACCGTATAATCGAATATCTCCCTCTACTTATCTATTCACTGAGCACCTAATGGTTAAAATCAATTACAGCTGGAATGCTGAAATGCCGAATACTAGTCCACATGCTGATAATGACAGAAAGAGTGTGAGACGGAGAGAGAGAGAGAGAGAGAAAGAGAGAGAGAGAGTGACTTGGGTCCGTTCCAAGGGAGTAGCACAATTTCCTCCAATCGATTGATTATTGATTTGGAAGGGCGTTGAGGAGTATTTCAGTTCAACTTTGTCCATATCAATATCCTGATAGCTTCATGAGAGGGGCAAGTGTGGTAGTGCTATCTAAATACAATTCTAGAGCTGATGTAACATTTCAGATTGCTGAATTGAAAGGCTTTATGACAAGTTTCACATAAATTAAAAACACATTTTAAAGTCACGTGATCTCAAAAATAAATCTAATGAACTCACACAAAAGAATTTATCTGATCTTCCTGCCATGTGATCTGTCTGAAGTTGCTCTGATCAAATCAATGCATCAAAAGTGGAGACAACATGCCCCGAGAGATCATATTTGAGCTTAAAGCGCCTCTTTGATTTCTTCTTCTTTTTTTTTAAATAAAAATGTTGTTATCTTTGTCCCAACAACATGATCAACATCCAAGAGAAAAGAGTGGTTAGTAAGTTGGAAATATGAAAAAAAAAATGGAAATGAGGTAAGTTTAAGAGTGTGTGTGTGTGTGTTGGGGTGGGGGTAGATAGGAAGAAGAAGCAGGGAAGTGTGAATTTGGGCGGGTGTTAGGGATATATTGAGGGTGGGAGGGTTAAGATGAGGGGAAAAAACACACACAAAAAAAGAAAGACAAACTCCTGCCAGCTCCTTTGTTCTTGCATCCCTGCGATGTTCTCTTCCTTCTGGTGGTCTTGAAGACACTGACCCCCCTCTTCCATAGGCTTCACTCCTCCCTTCACCCCCTTCTGCTATCGTTCCCATACCTGTCAGCCCAGATCTGCTTCACAGTCCCCTGCACATGGACACGGCCCAAATGACCCACAGGGACGGGTGGGAATGGTTATGAAGAGGATCACATCTGGCTATTAATATGAGAAAAACAGCAGCAACTGTTTCTCTGTCTAAAACACACAAAAAAACACTTTTCCAAAGGAAAGGAAAAGAAAAAGGCATACACAGAGCAGTCTTCAGGGCTAAAATAATTCATCAGAAAGTCAAAACGTAGAGAGGATGTGAGGGGGAAGCTGGCCAGGGTAATTAAACATCACATATGAGTCTCACCCAAAAGCTGAACCAAAGCTGGACATCACACACACACACACACACACACACACACACACACACACACACACACACACACAAATGCTCTGCAGACCATCTGGTAAAGGCGTTGGAGGGAGAATGGGCAAAACTCTTATTAATATCTATGAGGATTATTAGGAGGAAGGGGGAGGGTGGGGACGTCCGTCCATTCAAACCCTCAAACACAAAGCTAAAGCCACAGCGTACACACACAAACACACACATATGCAGCACACACCTGCTTTTATGCTTTAATTAGCCACCACCCCCAGTCCCCCGCCCCTAGACCTCTGAAAGATTTCCATTGTAATCTCCACGCAGGTGAAAGAGGAGACGATTTGAATAATCTACTAACCGGCGTCTCTTTGCCTTGCAGAGACAGAGAAAGAAGAACAGACAGACAGACAGCATTTCTGCCAAAAAACTCTGTCGTGAATTCATTTGTCTGCACAGGTTAACAGCACTGAACTCTTGGCGGCATCATCCATCTCCATGACAGAACACGAAAATCTATATCTTGCAGTCAAGTAGCATCTAGTGTGAAGTGTCTGAGAAGATTCCTTTTTGAAGAGAATAGCAACTCTTTAAGTCTGTCTGTGAGTGCGAGACAAGGACGCTGTGATCAACAGCCTGTGTCTGGAACGGGCGTACATGGACTCAAGTGGAAAATGGTAACTTGATAACCACAATTGTGTCTGAGTGCGCTTTTATGAATGTATGTAGTACCATACCTCTGTATATGCATTTACATGTGTGTGTGTACCATAAATGGAGCCATGCATTTGAAATAGATCCAGACTCTCTTCTATTCTAGCGACCAGCACAATCACTTTTTATGCAAATCTGTGAGAGTCAATCTCCTGTCCATTTCCCCATCACACAAGTCAAATGACAGTCCAATAATTTGGGCTGCATATATATTGGGCCATTTGATTTTCAAATGAGACAGAGCATGGTTGACCCTTGCTAATAGCCAAGGCACAGTGGTAGACTTAATATCACAGATGCACATGCATAGCTACCTCCATTTGAGAGTGTTGGAGAAAAATTTAATTTGAGGGAGGGGGGTCAGAGATTGAAGAGATAAAAAAAAAAAATCATCCTTTGATTGATAGAAAAGTCAGAAGACGCAGAGAGATAAACACAAAGGGGGAGATGAAAAAAGCGAACAGATACATGTACAAACGCAGCCTCCTTTCTCCTTATTTTTACACACACACACACACACACGCACACACACACATGCCCCCCACCCTCCTTCCCTTCCATCACACCCTCCTCCCATCACTTTTCTCGCCTAATTCCCCCCACTCCATAATTTCTAGCCATGGTGTTGCCAAGAGGATCATGGGTAATGAGATGGACTATCTACTGCTCTGCAGGGGTGACACAGAAAGAAGGAGGAAGAATGAAGGAAATGAAAAAGTCAGAGACTAAACAAAGCGAGTAAGTTAGGAGTGGCAAAGGAGGGCAAGACAGAAAGAGACACTTTCTATATCTGTTTATTATCCGCTGTATGTTCCATCTAAATGTCCTCTTTCCCTCAATTTCGGTCATAAAAAGCAAAAAGCATTTTATTAGCCCAAGGCTCTCACATCAAAGGAGTTTGTGAGGAAAGACAAGGAAGGGGAAAAGTGATGAAAAGAATAACAGTGATACGGAAAAGTGCAGTGGACCCCGGACGTCCATTTCCACTTGAATTATGACGGAAAGTTGGACAGACTGGCAGCGGTTGAGGACAGTTTAAGATTTATTCGGACAGCCATCTGAGCAACAGGTGCCACTGCCTCTGAGACACATAGTGTGTGTGTACGTGTGTGTGGTCCTTCACTATGCCACATTGACCATGAACATTCTCAACTCCTAATGACCCAGGGGCAAGCACAACCCAGATCTCAACCTCAAAGCTCTGTGGGGGCACATACATACAAACACATATGTTCAACTACAAACTAAACCCTCTACTTAGCCAGGCGGCACTTGTGAATGGCAATGACAGATTTACTCCCAACTCCATGTGCATTAAGGCCAGTGTTTGTTATTAAAAATCATAACGAAGCCATACATCATCTGATTCGAAGCTAAGCTAAACACAAGCCTGGCCAGCAATGGACACGCTATGCTACAGCACCATTTAATGCAGAGCTTACCTCACAGGCTGCTAACACACAAGCTCTGCGTTAAAACATCTTCCATTTTGTCATTAAAGTTTTCAAGGTGGATTAAAAATTGCACTTGACAGCTGTGTTAACGGTGCAGAAATGAGGCTCTACACACTCGTTTTCAACTAAAATCTGAATCAAATGAGATATTGTGTAAAAATGCCCCGAGTTGCAAAATTCTCATGATAAACACACCAGGACCAATCAGATTTCTTACATTTCCTCTCCAATAGGCAGCGAGGTGTAGACCTCCGCTTTTTCCATGTAAGGCCTGTGACTTCCTGCGCCACCTGCTGTGCCCTGGACACCAGATGACTTGATGTCCATGAGCTGCTAATGTCATTTCCCTTTTGCTGTTTCAAAGTCTGGAAAAAAAAACTTTCATACTCTCAATTCCCCTTAGAAGTACTCCATTGCTGCTACAAAGCAGCCATAAAATCTCCTGAATATGCTTTTTGTTTGTATCTTCAAATGCTTTCCCATGCCATAAAGATATTCTCTGTTTCCAAAAAGCCAGATGGTAAAGTCGTCCACACGCGGATCTTTTATGCGCCCGGCCGAGCTACCTCTATCCCCATGTGCTTTTCACCTCTGCCAATACATAAAAGGAGAGGTGTTTTTTCTGGTCAAATAAAGAAATGATTTTTTTTTCCTCTGCAGCTCTCTCTGCTCTGTCTATGCTTTCTCTACCCCTCTCGCTCTGCTTTACCACCACATGTCCAAGGGTAAAATAGTGGAATTTCTGCCAGAGGCATTAAAAGCGTCATCTGTGGAACAGATTTGTTGAGGCCTGTGGAGTAGGTGGGTGGGTAGATGAGGTATTGGGGTGTTTGGGGGCACTCAGGGGGCAATGGGATGACCCCTTCTTGCCTTGGCTAAACTCCCTCACTAAGCTTAACTTTCTTTGAATATCATAAATTTGTTCAGATAAGCTTCTTAATTACATTTCTGTGAGTCTGATTGTGTTTCTTCAGTTTGCACTTCTAATCATAACTGATATTAATAGCTTTGTAATGATTAAATGCCTGCCAACTTTTGGTGTTACCTTGGTAACCTTTCTGGCGATCGGCACACACTAAATCAACTTGAAAAAGAACCAAAAGTGGCTCAACAATCTCAAATGTGTGCATACTTGTGCACATAAAGACACACAGATCTAAACTCAAGTCCTCTTCTGACAATAAAGAGATCCTGATTTAAGTCAACTAATCATACTGATCCAATATGCTAGTACCTCAGGTAATGTAGTCCAATATGCAGGCAGCACGTTTGCTGAGAATTTATAAATTTCCCTGGAGCAGTGACATCTCCATTTCATCTCATGCCAAGTTCAGACTTTACCAGACCGTAGGACAATCCTGTGTTAATATGAACATCCTGTTGAAGTCAGCTAAGGCTGTTTTAGATAACTCTGAGAATGCCAATCAGCTTAATCCAGTTAAGGCTTGACACTGTAAGTAAGAATGAGTCGGAGATTTAAAACACGAAATACATGCCATTGAAAAAATAAAAAATAAAAAAAAGATGCTGAACAAAATTTGACGGGTTTTGAGTCATTCAACTTAAATAATTACCCTCAAATTTGATAAAAATAGTTTCCACTAAAATTCCACATAAAAGTAAGATAAAATAGTTGACTTCTTTTTTTTAGTGTTGAAAAGAAAACACACAAAAAAATTAATTGTAATTTTATATTCTTTGCCAAAAAATACATTTAAGGCACAAACTACACAAGCACAGATGCACACAAACACTGCCAAATGTTGTATATAGTTGTTAAGAAATCCTCATTAATGTAATGCACTTAATCTTGCCCTGTAGGTCAAGCCCTTGGAAATGTAACAACATCCTATTAAGCTGAAGATGTGTGACAAACTAAATCATCCTAAATATATAAGAGGAGAGAAAGATGCCAAATATGAGCATGTTGGAATTTCTTTGCAGGAACTATTTATTGCAGAAGTGTAAAGATTTTAATTAGTTAAGTAACCCTGTATGAGCAACACTACACTACAGCAAGTCATTATTCAATTATCCCAAGCAAGAAAGTTTCTCCACTATTAGGGAAAAAAAAAACAAATTTGTTTTTCCGGAGGAAAGTCAAGTTTATGTAAACATACAATATTATGTTGTATGACACTGGCAAGTGACTGTGCTCACTGTTTTCTTCTGGAAACATAAATGACAAAGTAAGAATCAGAATACACTCATATGTATTCTTTCTTTACAAAAGCTCTTTATGTGTTTATCTGTACATTTACTTAGGACCAAATATCACCCATAACATGTAATGTATTAGTCCACCTTCAATAAAAGCTTCTTTTTTATTATTATTCCGCCTTTACCAAGAGCTCTGAAATGTTTAACACTCACTGATAGTTTTATGACTTAAGGCTGATTACGCGTAACAGAAAATGCCAGCTGGACGCAAGCAGGAAACACAACCATACTGGATGGAAATCATCCTCTGTACTCTCACAGTGACCTTTTCTATCTTAGTCATTCCATTCTCATGGGAACTTTATATCTGTGAGACGCTGCCCTTAAGAGGATGCATGGAGCAAATGGTGTTTAGTTTTTGTAGCATTCCTGGTCATATATACAAGTCAGAAGGTTGTATTTTGCTGTATATGCAGTATAGTGCTGTATATGCAGTTGATTGGCCTTTTCTACCACATGTGATTGTTTTTATTTGGGGGGGTATGTGTGTTTTTTTTTGTCTAGGAAAACAACAATGAGCAATTATTGCACATATTGATGCACATACTGATGCAGAACACAACATGGGTAGAGCATATTTTTACCTTGTAGAGGCGGACGGCAGATTCATGCCTCTGGTTGGTAGCATGTAGCCTCAGTTTGTCCACGCTGTTGCTGTAGTAGTCACAGGCGTTGCACTTAAGATGCACAGGGTTGCCAATGGCCACACACTTTAATCTCCACTGGTTGGCCTTGCCTCCCTCCTTGATGTGGGCCACCAGCTGGTGTTTCTGCATGTGCTTGTCTGTCTTGCAGTGCAGCTGAAAGTTGGCCTTGAGCTGAGTGTTGTAGCTGCAGAGCTTGCACTGGTAGACATCACCCACTACGCAGCGCCACTCCTCTTCGGGCAGGGAGCGCTCAGCATTGACGTGGGCGTTGAGGGCCTCGAGGCTGTCTGTGGAGTAGCAGTTGCACACAGCACACTGGTAAAGGCGCAGCGAGGGATCGTTAATAGGTGGCGACAAGGAGGAGAGGGAGGGATCTGCTGAGGACATGCCCCCCATTCCACCCGAAGACACCAGGGAGAGGTCATCTGCCATTAGTTGACCACTTGCAAGACGCAACTCTGCTGACAGGTCAGTATTCACTAAGGAGAAAATAAATGAAAACACTGGTTAGACAGCAGAATGTGAGAAAAAAAACATTGAAATTGAAAAATTTAAACATCTCATCTGGTATGAAACAAAAAAATGCATATTTAGTAAATGGTGATATGGATAGAGATGAAGAGATTGGGCAGCAATGACAGCGGGAAGCATAGTAAATAAAAACAAAGAAATACAACAGAAATACAAAGCTATGGTGAAACTGAAAGGCAGCCATGCCTATAGAGCGGTAAAGGATAGAGAGAAAAAGAAAAGACTCTTTATTAAATTAAGTGTGGAAGAAGTATCTTCCATGCAGGCCTCTCGTACAAAAGGATTTGATAAAATAAAGCCTCACAGAGGACTAGGGCTCCTTACAAAGTCTTGTCTATAAAAAACCTTAATAGGATTGAATCAGGATCAATTACAATCATCCTTTTCAACTTGCTAACTCGCTCATCAGGTAGCTTTAATTACTGCTTCCAGCAATGGTGGGACAACGATTTTAGGGCTCCAGGCTTTTCTCACATCCCCACACAGATTTAAAAAGCTGATCAATGCATTACACACACTTTCTTTTTCCTTTTCCCACCCACCCTAGGACAAAAAACAGATCTGCCATTCATGCAAATGTAATTAAGTCTTTCGTTTGATCCCGTCATTGTCCCTCTATGCATGTTACCAAAGCTCATCATGTCTTTCTCAGATAATATCACAACATGGTGTGCACTGAGGCTTACAAATCGTCTGATTCATTATTTTACATGATTACTTCCCAATAAGGGGTTGACTGAATATATGTTTTTATGTGTTGTTTAATTGTTAGTTCTCATTAAATAAGAATAATAAGCAACATACTCTTACCTGAATGTGGTGGCAAAGTGTGAGTAGAATTTCACTAAATGAGAAACTCTACTGTTTAGTATGTTTGTGCATGTAAGTATGCGTGCATGCATGTGTGTTTCTCCAAGTGTTTGAACATAAATTAATATCCTCCTCACACCATTTAAACCTACATACAGCTGCGCTCACTATAGGGAGCAGTGTGTTATCAGTGTAATTCACTGAGAGTACATCTGCTAGCTGGGCTGTGACCTCCACACTAGAGGAGGGAGTGGGTGTGCAACACTGCAGGGTCATTGTTAAATCTCTCTCACTCCTACGGGAATCCGCTTCCTGCTGTTTGTGAGAGTGTGTATGTGTGTGTATATATATGCGTGTGCTCCTCTCCAGGGTGAGTAAAGGTTTGGACTGTGTGTGTATTGGGGGGTGGATTAAGCTGACTTAAGAAAATTACAAATGAAAGATTAAGAATAATTCTCATGTGGCATCTCATAATCATTTTTTAATCAGTGAGAGGGGTCAAAGAAAGGAGACAATGACAGAGGGACCATATGAGAACAGAGATAAGAGAGAAAGAAAAAGAGAAGAAGACAAGGGAAGGGAGCCAGGGCAACAGGGATGGAAGCAGGAAAAATAGAAGGTGAGAGGGCATAGAGAAAGATGAAGAGCAACAAAGGAAACACAGAGATTAAAAAGAATACCTAGATGGCAACAGATAGATGAAATAAAACAGATAAAACTAGCCAAGTGTAAAATGAGCAGTAGAAAACTGAGTAACAAGCTTGGGGGCAACAGTGATAAAAAGAAAAATCTTAGTGCCTTTTCTTTATGATCTATGTTTTAATTGATTAGTATGCAAAACTTATCAGGCATGTTCATCTTTGAGTTTTTTTAGCAAATCTTTTATTACTCACCTAGGCCAGACCCAAGAGCAGCAGCAGTTGCAGGATCTAGCTGAAACGGGTTAATCATCATCTGGGTGTCTGGGCCACCGCTGCCAGCTGGGTTCTCTAGTTTCACTCCCGCAAGACCCATGTTTTGAGCCAGGTAGTATTGGTAAAGCTCTGCCTCGGCCGGGGCCAGGCCCAGATGGAGGCTGTGTTGGATCTGCTTCATGTTCTGTTGCAGCAGCATCATGTTGTGCATGTGCTTCTCGCTGGTCATATGGATTCGTAGGTTCCGTGCCACATTGGTCTCGTAGTCACACACCTGATGGAAGGATGGGAAAATTGTAATGCTTAGGATATCAGACTTTCCTTTTTTGATTATCATCAAATCATCATTTTGGATTTCAAATATATTATTATGACATTATATACATTTACAGATGGATAATGTCTAGAATGGGCACTGACAATGTCAGCATCATCGACAGCAAAATAATGACATACAATCCAGAAAATATAACAAGTTACTCGCGCAGGCATAGCATGCATTCAGGATGCTTAATTTCTAATAAACTTTCCTTCGAGGTATTGCTAGGGTGCATAATGCATTTTATACCAGAGGTCACATGATGTGGAAGAGAAAGATAATAGACACAGTGACGCACAGGGAAATAACTGGCTCATTGTGTAGAGAGTGCAACAAGCTAATTGGTATGTAGCTACCAACTGTGCTACAATGATGCTCTGTTTCTTTTATTACCTCACAGCGCCAAGTGGGCTTCTGCTTAGGCTTGGATGGCGATGGTGCACCACAACCTCCACCAAGGCTGGCACTGGGCACAGGGTTGGCATGGTTATGGTTGTACTGTGGCTCACCACCACCATTCTGGAGTGTTTGCACGTTGTTTAGATGCTTATCCGACTGCATGTGGATGCTAAGGTTTCCTTTGGTGGTGGTTGAGTAATTGCATACCTAAAAGGGAAGAGAAAATAAAAGTGATGTGTGATCAATTTTAAATATTGATATAACACAGACTGGCTGATATCTAATGTTTGACTAAGCACAGAAATTCAAGTTTTCTTTAGTTTAGCTGGAGTATGTTTTGTTGAGACAAGCACATATGAAGCACCTATTTCCTTCCTTCTGTTGCTGAATTTCCAATGAGTGCAGCTATTTTGTTAAAAAGGATGCACAACTGGACTGATGTTTGTGCCTCAAAAATGGCTTTTAAAGCAAACTGCCACCTCTATGTTTAAGAGATTTTGCAATACATTTTCTATCAGCCTAAAGTATATATGGTAAAAAAAGAAAAGAAAAAAAAGCAGTGCAAACATTTTTAAACAAAACAAAGTATTTAGGCAATATCTTAAGAATCTCAGAGAGGAAAAGACAAGGAAATGGAAATCCAGAAAGATGAAAAAAGGATGGACAGACCTCACAGCGGAAAGGCTTGTATCCACAGGTATAGCTTTCGCCTCTGGCTAAACGAGGGTGAGGCTGTCCTGTGCGGCAGTACACACATGATCCACCAGACTCCGGATGTTTCTCCTTCATGTGAGCGTCCAGTGTCTGCTGGTACTTGTAGTGCCAGTTACACTTCGGACACTTAAGCGTTTTGCAGGAGTTGCGTGAATGCATCATCGTCATGTGCCCTCCTAGAGACCGTGAGGATCCCAAGACTGTGTCACACTTGGGGCACTCCACCCCGCTACCTGGAGACCCTTCTCCTGGACCAGGGGTGCCGGGAGTCCCTGGAGTTCCAGGTGTACTAGGATTTCCTGTGTGTTGATGTAGAGGCCCGGGACTCTCATCATCTCTGCGCATCATCATCATGTCAAGGGGGTTTGAGGATGGCGATGATCGATCCCGTCCAGCCAGGCCCTCACTGGTAGAGTCGTTGCTGCTCTCCCGTTCTCTGGCAGCTGCCAGGGCAATGGACAGACGGTTCTTCTCCATCTCCAGCTTTTCACAAATAGGCAGGGAGGAAGTGGAGGTGGATGCAGGGCCTTTGCTGTCACTGTTCAATTTAAGCACACTGTTGGAAAGGGGGGGAATACTTTGGTTTAAGACAGGGAAATCTTTGCTACTGGTGCTGTTGGCCCTCTGGCCTGTCATCGCCATGGATATGGCCTGTTCCTCCTCATCATCTGGCTCCATCTCTACTCCACCACCAATTGAGTAAGTGTCGTCATCCTGCTCTGGACTTTCTTCTCCCATTGTGCCGGGCTCCCGCTTGATGGGCGGGTACTGGCTCAAGTCCGGCCCATTGGGTTGCAAAGTGCATGTGTCCCTAACGTGGCCTTTGCAGTCACTATCAGAGTTCCGATTCTCCAAGCTGCCACCAGTGGCAGCAGCAGCAGAACTCCGGCTGGGGGTTCTGTGGGCACCAGCCCCTCCCCCGAGGTTTGGGTCGGTCTCAGCCTTTGGCATGATTTGGGTTCTGGGGTTTTGGTCATTAGAGGAGCTGCTGGCACTGCCCTTCAAAAAGGCAAAACCTGCCTGAAGAGAATCTGCATTCTCCCCACTACTGTGGAAAGCGTTCCACAAGCCACGGAGCCCCGTGTCTGGCCCTAGGAAGTTGGCAGGTGAGGGAAAGTGGGGTAGCACAGAGTTTTGGGGTTTTTTTGGTTCCAGAAAGCTTATAAGAGGTTCTTTGTCCTTCCCAATGCCCTGGATGATGGCAGAGACGTGCTTGTTGCTCAGCAGCTTCTGCTCCTGCTCATTCAGGGTCATTCGGTGGTCATGGACAGCATGTGTCACGAGGGAACGGCTGTAGCCAAAAGACAGCTTGCACAGGAAACACATCAGCACAGGCTTCCGCCGCCCATCGGCCACACAGCCCTCAAACTTGGACAAGTCCACATTGTTGGGGACATCTTTGGACACACAGGAGTTTTTGGCTGCACCATCCGCCGTCAGATAGTCTTTGTCATTCTTGTGGCGGAGGTCATAGACACGGAAACTGTGCAACACAGGGCCAGCAACCACCAGCCCTCCAGCTGAGGTATTTGGGAAGGAGGGGTGGTCGACTGCTAGCGATTTACTCCCAAGGGATGAGGCGATGTGGAAGGTGTTGATGATCTGGGGGTAGAAGGACATGGGTGCAACGGGCTGCTCCCCCACTGGGCTCAGGCCACTCTGACCACTGTTGGCCTGGGCATTGGGGAAGGTCTGGGAGGGCAGCATGCCCCTGAATTGAAGGGCTGTAGAAAGCCCTCCCTGGTTGCCACGCTGCTCTTTGGAGTCCTCTAGAATAAAGGCAGAGCCATCGGGCTGGTAGATGATCTCGCCGCACAGGTTCTCCACATCACTATCCTCTTCCATTTCACTGTTCATATCCCCTACATCTGCAGCACCCACCTCACGGTCTACTTCATCATCACTATCCTCCCCTATCATCCCTTCAACCTCCTCTTCCTCCTCGTGACCTCCAGCAGTAGGCAGGCGGGCATTGGGGCAGTGGTGCTCCATATATTTTTGTAAACTGGAGAAGGAATTAGAACATTCGTTGCAGGGGATTTCTTTTGCCGGTGCCACAGGGGATGTGGCAGGGGCAGAACAGTCCGAACCCAAAGCTGCTCCTCCTCCTACTCCTGGTAAAGTTCCGGTAACACTCCCTTTGTTACCGGTAGTAAAGCTTTCTCTCCGACTCTGCTCACTTACAGGGTCAATGGTTGCACTGACAGTGGTGGGGGTAGTAGTGGACCGAAGCGGGCTCACAACAGGCCCTCCAAGGCCATTCTCCGGCTCTCCAATGGCGGCAGGTGATGACTGGCTGTTGTTGGCGGTGTTGCTGTTTGTGACACTGGTCTCCATGGAGACGACTGAGTTGTCCTCAGCAGCAGCATCCAACCTCTGGCCACCATGTTCCTGCTGCCGTGATGACACCATAGGGGGAGAGTCACAAGTTTCCATGACGACCACTACATATGGATCTCATCTCATCCAGCCCAACAGGGACCTGAGTTAGAAAGAGACAAAAGGGGGAAAAAAGCATATAACTGATTATTAGTGAATGGTATCAGCGTATGTAGGATAATTCTGAAACATCTCTTATAATTCCAAGGTACTTTAAATTTTCAGCAACAGGGTGTCTTCATGGTTTTTTTTAGATAATCATTTGGGCATATGTTTGTGATTTCTCTGCTCTTGGCCAAATGTGAACTTAAGTCATAGAATATCATAAATCAAATCCAGTCAATTAGGCTTGATTGCTATTTAGAATGATTAGCTAAACTCTCCTAAGATTGCAACAAATATTTGGGCATCAACTACTCATGCTTGTAATTTTTGTCTGTTCTTGAGTAAATTCTTTGTCTCTCACTGACCCCTATGAAAAGAGGTTGAAAAAAGAATGCACAGTTCCTATGGAACGGCAGTGAAATTTGCAAGACTGCCCAGATTAGCAAACACACTACAATACTGACACAATTTTCAAGGCCCCTGATTTCATATTGAATTAAACTATTCTTACATATTATAAAATCAGATGTCAGCAAAATAGCTATTAAACAGGGGTAATGATCAATAAGCTTATCAAACAACTTCTCGGAAGAGACGATAGGGTTGTTTTCTGGAAAAAGTAGGTTGGAGGATTCTTCAGTCAGTTATGTCAGTCTTGCCGTGTTTTTACCAGTCAGCAGTTACTAATTATGAAACACCTATTAACCTATTAATGCCATGAAGGTATGACTCTAATTCTGTGAAGAGGGAAAGTCTATGTAACTGTACTTGTGCCATATAGACTGACATAGGAAAATGGGTGGTAACATTACCAGTGATAAATCATAGGAATACATGAAAAGTGAAAAAATACATAAATTAGCTAATCTGTAATATTAATTTGTTGTCTTTTGCAACACAGGAAATAAACAAAAGACAGAGATGGATCTAGACAGAAAGAACAAGCTTCCATGAAGAATGATGTTTGGAATACCAGTGAGATGTTATCAATCCTGGGTGGTTGCCCATCTTTCAATCCCTTGCTGCTTCAATTTCTTGGCCTTTCGCAAGGCACAAATGCTAAGCACAATGCAGACAAATCCTCACACAAACACAATCACTTCATGTTGGAATCACAGCCATAACTTCTTCATAAAAGCTTAAGAAACTAAGCTCTATTGCCACTTTAGGGAGAAAAAAAATTCTCGCTCAGTAAATGCAACAAATGAGAAGACTTGTGCATGGCGGTGTCTTTTCACTTGATACAGTCCCAGCTCCTTTCAGATGCTTGCGTGTAAATAAGCTAGCATTAAAAGAAAGCTTTAAAGAGCCATGTTAACCTTTAACCCGATCCACCTGCTGCTTAATTCTCTCCCTTTTTCTACACTGCCTCTCCCTAACAACAAAGCTACAAAGCAATTAGAGGATTAATCCGCAACAATCCAGAGCTAAACAAAGCCAGTGGGAGGGACAATAAAAGCGTGAGGAATGAAATCAAACATGAGTATGAGTGTGTTTTGAGGATGCATGTGTGTGCACGCGCCAGAATCAGGTTTAATCTGACATATCCCAGAGATGATTCCATGGGACTAGTGATAGATTAAAAGAGAGAAATTAAGTTTCCTGTCTCTGTGTCTCACTTTGGGTCTTTTCTATTCATCAGATTAAAGGGGAAGAAAAAACAAGGAGAAAATGAATTTTAGTGCTTATCAGTTCAGCGTGGATGTGGCAAGAAACAGGAAGTAAATGTGGGACAAATATATGACAAAATATTCTTCAAAGTATAAACACTTACAGTCAATGTAGAGGTAAAGCATAGCTATAGAGGAATATTTTAATTTTTAATTTGTAATCAATTATTTGAAATACTAAAATTATTTTTTAGCAGTAATAGTACACACCTTTAATTTTCTACTGCAGCATTAGTTGCATAAATATGATTAAAATATTACATCTGTTTATTGTTTTTTGTGATTTTTTTGCCTGAGGCACACATCTTAGAGATAACAGCTGTGGTCCTCTACAGAACACACCACCTACATGCAAACACTCCGGCTTTCATGTGCACTCGAACTGTAATTGCAAAAACATTAGCAGCAATTAGCCCTGCATTCGAAAAAAAGCACGAAGATGAAACGGGGCAAATGTGTCATGCCACAAGATTGTGTGGTAAAAACACACACATACATTGTTTCTCCACTCATTTTCAACATTTCTCGAGTACAAATTGTGTTGGGAAACATAAAATAATTCGGCTTGCTACCATAAATCACTGATTACATGCACACAGTAACAAAGACAATACTGTGCTTCCTCCTGCAGTTAAACATTTACATCCTTCATATTTTCCTCTGGAGTCCAACTTTCAAAAGCTTATGCTAAATGTGATTGTGGGTAAAGCTCCTCAGAAGCAGTGCATCTGAGGACTAATACGACACATACGACAGGATTTACTACTTGTAAGTGGTGTCATTTCACTGCTTATTTCATTGGGGAGCAACCTCCTTTTGAATTGTAACTCGGACATAAAACACTGTGGTTTATGAATTATGCATCTCTTTAAGAATGGAATAATGTCTTATGGTTAAGCCAACGTGTTAAGCACTTGGCACTGACATATCATCCCCACTAATGCTAACAGGTTAGCAGCTGTTTACATGTCTGCTGCCCACCAACAATGCGATAACCATGCATTACTTTGTTGTCTCTGATTCGAATTGAGCTCATTACTTTCGCCAGCAGCAGAGCAGTGACGAAGCAACATGTTGTAACGAATGTTTGATGTTAAATATATTCAAGCTTTTTGCTTCCAGCTGGATATACTTGTGCTGTTTGTTTATAAAGTGTGCTGATTGAAAGGAAGCTTTTTAAAACAGATGAAAACTGAAGAGACATTCAGAAAAAAGTGACCATAAGTGCAAGCTGCAAAATATCATAGCTTTAAGTGTAGCTTACTGTGTGTATGAACAGATACTGATTGTCCTGAACATCTGTTCACTCTATTTCAGTGGTATGTTGTGACTCAAAATATATTGCAGGGCGGCCCGGTGCTTTCTGTGTTTTCCTGACAGATTCAGCATGTTCGGATTTATCCATTTCCTTCTATTAATTTTTTAAAGTTCAAAGTAACATTTTAAACACTGACATGCTACAGGCACAGAGTAACACCAACTTGTAATAAGTTATATCCAAGCTTCTTTCAGGTTTATTCCATCCCCACGCTTTCACACCTTTCATAGCAGTACTGCCCGCTTCACCCTCTTTAAAGACATATCACATTACTACCAGCTAAGAAACATTCCTCTTGCTCTCCCCCACTGACTTCCTTCGCTCTGCTAACCAACCAGACTACTTTCATTTGTGAGAGAGCGATAGACAGACAGATACATAGAGAGAAACTAACAATGAAGCTCAGGTTTTTCCACACCACAGAAACAGTTCCCTTCTTTTAACAGGAGAACAAAAGAGATGGCCTGAGCCGCTCCTACCTCTGTTTTTTAATTAAGCATGTCCCCTTGCTTTCACACATATGCACAAGGACACAGGCTGACACACAGACACACACTCGCACACAAACACACATGGACAGACACACGTAACATTAAGGTAATTAAAGTGGCAGATCAGATCCAGTGAAAGGCAAATAATAGCCTAGGAATGCCTGCTTTGGACACCGTGAGTTCTGATGGGTGAAAGGGGCTAAGAGACTCCTTAGCCTTTTGTTTTTCTCCCCCCTCCCCTTTGCTCTCTTTCCACTATCCTTCCATCTGCTTTTCAGTAGCTCCCTGAGAGACAGAGAGGCTGTCTGCAGGAGGGGATTTCTCTCTTTTTTTCCTCATTTTTTTACAACTTTCCTGCTTTCTATTAGGCCCAGATTAATCATAGCATGCTTCCATTTCAAAAGGACGTTGGATTAGGTATCTTGCAGATGTTAAAAAGTAGTAAACCGCAAAAACAAATAGGTGGGACAAAACAGGTTAAAACTACATATCCTGCAATCTTTTTTTGCTGATATAACATGAAGACTTTCAACAACATGTGAACATGTGGACCTGAGCGACTGAGCAGGTGGTGATGTCAGCCTCCTCCCAGTTTTGTCCTTTTGTCAGAATATCACACTGATAGTTTGAGTTGCATCCTCTAACGGTACAAGACACACCTGTAATTGCAGTGTCGCCACACTGCTGTCTTTGTTTACACAGGGATCTGCTGGGTTCAGCTTTTTCATCACTAACTGTCTGACATTTAATACAAAGGCAACAAGTGCTTTTAATACTGTTGTGAATATTTACAGCATCTGTAAACACTGGAATTAAGCAGGTCTGTGCTTTGTGATGTGGTCGTCTTAAGGTCCAAACTGGTTATTTTCTCTCTTCTTGTCGAACCTTTTGGGAAAACATATCTCATAATGGGTAACATTACAGACACACAGACACTGGATCTTTAAGGTGACCCGTGAGAGTAACTAAAGTCAAGCAAGAAAGTCAGGGGACAGCATGAAGCTACGGCTATGTGTCCATTCCCTGAGGTCTCCCAGGTCGGCTCTCTCCCTGCATGTGGCCTCTCAGTCTAACACCAAATCTTCTATCAAAATGTCACCAAGCGTTAGCTAAAGACAAAGGGAAAGGACGTTGTGAAAGCCCCTGCATCCATCTCCCACTGTCAGAGCCATGAATAGGTCTACTCTGGTCTAATTAGACCTGTTTATTTGTTGCCATGCAGAAACGGAGGGATGGAAAACAAAGTGGATGAAGGAGGAGGGGAATTATTTCTTTCCTCACAATGCAAGAGGAGCTTCAGCTTTCATCAAAGAGTGCTGATGTACGCATGCACAAACACATATGCACATGTGCACACAATCACAGAGGAGGGCCTAATGCTCTCTGTTTAAAGTCTTAAAAGAAAGGACAGAGGGAGAAAATTACAAAAGGATGAGGTGGAGGGTTTTTGTGTGTATTCTTTACTTCTTAACCTCACAAAGGGTTTTAACACAGCCCCGGAGGTGTAATATTAGCCACAAGATTCCGTAGATATCTCAAGTGCCCCCCACACCCAGTTATGTCCGCCTGTCCTCTTCCTTGGCTCTCTCTTGTGAGCAAAGGCCTTTATTACCAAAAGACACCTGATCATTATTCCAATGAACATCCCAGACACCCAAAGCACCACTTTAGTTAGCACAGGAATCTTGTTGGACAAATTATCAGCGCTGTTTGAAAAGCCTTCAAGCAAATCCAAATCAGAAGTTTGGCTTCACATGATCAATGATACTAGATTATACAAGAAGGCATAAGAAGGAAGAGAAGATTTAGAGGAGGTGGGGGGTAAAGAGAAGAAGTGTAGAGGACAGAGGCAGCTTTTTTTGTGTTGGAGCAGGTATGCAGGTTCTATCCCTCAGGTTGATGACAAGTAAATTGGTCTCATTGGTTGCTGAGGTAACCTTACACCCAACTCCCCTCAGGCACGTACCTGATATTTCATTGTTGGGAGGGGTGGGGAGACAAAAAAACAAAACAAAACAACTGGCTGACACTAGGGGGAAAAAGCAACAAATGAAGTAGAAGAGTTATGGAAACAAAAGCTGCATAGAGTAGTATGCAAACATATGCAAACTTGTTGACTAGATGGTAAAAAATTGTGAAACCACGGGCCCTGTCAGAATTTTTCTTTTCCCTCTCTTAAAGCAACAAGCTGTGGATCCTAAAATCTGATTCTGGGTCAGATTACAGCAGCCTCTGTCCTAATTTTAAACTGAAAGAAGTGAAAACAACATATGCTCCAGTCACTGCTCACATGCAAACTTTTCAAATAGTTCCCATTCAGTTTGAAGCCCAGATAAATTTGGTTCCATTTTATATTTCCAGTTTATTATTGTGACACTTGTGTAGCATGTGTATCTTGGGTCAGTGTCAGCGTTTATTTACTGCTTACAAATCCTCACAGAGACAAAGTTAAATGGATTTACGACAAGTTTGACTGGATTTAACATCCTTACACATGAACTCTGAGCTTACACAGTCCTGTCTAAATATATGCAAAAAAAAACACAGCTGAACTCAAACTGAAACATGAAAATAAACAGTCAGACACTGCTGGGTCCCAGTCACCACTTACTGCCCTTGCTAAAGATTTTTCCAGCATCAAAGGCAAAGCCAATCTACATAGCTAATGCCTCCACTTTTTTCCCTCCCTTTGCTGGAACTCAGAACAGCAAAGACCAAGAGGAGCGAAAAAAAAGTGGGGATTTTTCTTTTGCCGACAATCTGGAAACACTCTCTAGTTAATTAGGGTTGATTGGAAATG
Source organism: Leptatherina wallacei (assembly GCA_028567055.1). Taxonomy (NCBI): domain Eukaryota; kingdom Metazoa; phylum Chordata; class Actinopteri; order Atheriniformes; family Atherinidae; genus Leptatherina; species Leptatherina wallacei. The sequence goes on from JAOXYM010000019.1 coordinate 16,203,623, forward strand.
AACCGCACAAACAAAGGGCAGCCTATGCCCTGACTATTACAACCATGCGCGTGTGCGTACGTGCCCACGGAGGGTTACTAAAGCCATCTCAGGAGTGCGCACTGGTGGAGGCTCCACGGTCTAAACTCTTCCGCTCGCTCTTTTTCTCTCATTTCCCTCAACTAAGCGCACACACACCTCCCCCAAATCCCCCCTCACCTTCAACATCCCCCCCCCCCCCCCAGATTAAGAGAATGCTCAGCTGAAGAATGTGTGACGACCTCCACTGCCAAGGAGCAAAACTTCCAGCCCCTGATGCCACAAAAGGCAAGAAGGTAATTAAGTTTGAAAGAATAGAAGCACTGCCGCAAACAATGCGCCAGTGTCCATGGGGAGGGATATATGTGTGTGCAGGTTGGGGGGGGGGGCGGCAGAAAAGCCATTAACATTCAGTGGCCGGGTGAAAGAGAGGAAGGAGGGCAAAGGGGAACAGAGGATGGCATTCTCTCTCTGTGTGCTTCTTGCTCTCTTTCTCTATCGCAGCACGACTTGTCTGTTCATTCTCTTTATTTATCTCTCTTCTTTTTATTTTCTCTCAATCACCCTAACATCTGGTTTGGACTCCCCACCCCTCCCTTATCTCCTCTTCAACACACTGCAGCAGCTCTTTAATGCTCTTTTTGGCCCCTTCGCTGTTCCCTGTTGTTCCTGGGGTGCCCCCCTACAGACAACACGCACGGACAAATGCAATCACACACACCCTCCAGTTCTTGATTATCTGCTTTTTGCAAAGCTAAGTTGGACACTTTGCATAAACTTGCGTGAACAGGTACACAAGCAGTATCCCCGTTGGTTACCATCTGAGAGTGCTAAGAACAAATTAGATTACCACTCTCCACACAGGAAGATTCACAACATGCAAACCCCCCCAAAAAAATACACAGGGAGCTTTCATCTTTTTGCCACATCTCCAGAAAAGCAGTTTAACTCAATTAGCAAAGAATGTAATTTTATTTACAGACTCCCAAGTAATTTGTAATACACACACACATTCATACACACAGACTCACAGTTTAAGCAAACTGTCCCTCTCCCACGTGGTTGGAGCTAAGAAAGAAGTATTCATTGCTCATGCATGTGTGTCAGTCTGTGTGTGTGAATCTGAGTGTGTGGGTGCGCTAGTGTGTGCATGTGTGTTCGGACAGTGGAAAGATCATGAGACACATTTACGTCAGATGAGTGAATCAGACAAACCACCGCTAATTTCAATGAGGGATTCTTCTGAGGAGAGAAGGAGGGTGAGAATGACAAGTTAAATAGTCAGGGAGAGGTATACAAACACTGGCAACAATAGTTAAGGAAAGCATGTTTTGTGCAGTCGAGGAAAGCAAGTCGCCAACTAATTGTTGTGCTGTGGCGTTATGTGCTTAGTAATCTGCCTCTATTTGTCTCTGCATCTCACCAGAGACATGGATTAGAGCTAAAATGATGACTGCTTAATCCTTGATTTGCCTGTGCTAAATAAATATTAATCTAGCCTGCTCATCATGCTCTTGTAAGGTACAACGTACACAATATGAGAGGGCTTAGCTGTTACATAAATCATAGCCTTATCTTTTGGATGAGGCAAAAGCATGAGACCATGCACACACACACACACACACACAACCAGAGACCTCCTCTCTACAGTGCACACCAAGTCGAAGGGGGTGGCAGGGTGGGATTATTTGCCAAGAGAAATTAATAATCCTGCTAAATACAAAGCCTGGAAAAAAGAAATCTCTAAAATACATGTTTTCTCTTGGGGTGTGTAGACACACACAATTATATGCCAGCATAGAAAAAATTACAAATATCACTCATTTGTGTTGATTCAGACCCCTCTCTATCTCTCACTCTGCCTCTCAGCAGGTTTGTTTAGAAAAAACACTGTTGGAAACATGAAAAATGAAAGCTGCCATTGCTAACCCCCTTCGACTTGGTG
>JAOXYM010000019.1:16206571-16219810 GCA_028567055.1 Leptatherina wallacei
GAAGAGAAGAGAAGAAGAGAAGTTAGCAATATGGACTTGGAGACACCTTGCTAATTGTACAGACATTTCTGACATGCCGACCAGATCTTCTACTTCTTTTCCAGGGGTAACAATAAAGTTTAAAGTTCAAACCCCCACTGTTTCCTAAAGACGGTACTCGGTAGGACCCTGGCCCTGTCATTATCTTCATAAACATAATCATAGGGCAGGTATCCTGACTGACGCCACAAGCTATGTGCACCTCAGTTAAACATCTCTTGAGCACTTCTCTAACATGCCACAAAAAGGCCATTAATGTCTCAAGCCTTTCAACTGGAAAAACATGCTCACCTTATATTATAAAAAGCACAAATTAACAGACATTTAGGCACACAAAGGTGGGAACAGGAACTGGGGATATGTGGAAAAACACACAATACTTTTTGATTTTCCAAGAGCATGAATACTCGTGACAGGTCTAATTTCTGGACCCAGGGAATTACTAATTAACTTAAGCTTTCTGCTCTCTATTTAATTAGAGAGGTCTCCAAATGAACTTTAGACCAAAGCCATTTGCTTTTTAAACAAACCCCCTTTTTCTGACAGCTGTTGTGCGTTTGCCCTCTTCTCACAAAAACCACAAGGAAAGCACAGTTGTTATTTATGCCATCATAAGCTCTTTTTTTGGTTTCTGTCGGAGGGTAAAAAGAGAATAGAGAGGAAAAGGAGCTAAATATTTTTTTTTTTTTAAAGAGCAATTGAGTTGAAAAGTGTACATTTTAATTGGATTTCACTGCAAACAAACAACTGTCAGATGTAATTAGCATGGTTTTAGATTAACACCACAATATTCCTTTATCAAATAAACACCATGTCACACAGATCTAGGGCCAACCTGCGGAGAGGAAACAGATAAAATGGACCCATTACGTTACTACTCGCTGTAGGAATTAACCACGATTAGATGTAAAAGAGATAGTAACATATTTATATCGAACATGTTCAGAAACTGAAGGTTTGTTTCTCTCTGTATATGAGAATGTAATTAGGTGTGGTGCATCACTTTTTATGTGACAGACACAGGGTATTGGAGGCCAATCCCAAGGCAGCTGAGGGCCAGAGTCGGTAATATCTCTTTTCTACACCCTCTTAAATACACAAAAGCGTAGATATTGTGCTTACTGTAGAGTCAAACCACATTCAAACAGACATGGTATTCATTTTTAAAACAAGTGAAAGGGGAAAGGATTCACCCAAAGCTACAGTATCTAAGAAAAAGTCTGCCTTTCATTTAAACGTTTTCCAAAAGGATAAGTCTCCAACAAGCCAAACAGACCGGCAGACCATCTATCACCAGATTGTGACACTTGTTTAGGGATTGTGTTAAGGAAGACGTCCATTCTTCAACATACTTTGCTTTTTTAACAGTTCCTCCAAAGCATTCGTATCTCTGCTCATCTTTGCTGGGATGAAACAAGGCAAAACTCCCTTCTTTATTTAGTCTAGGTGCAGAGAGCTGATACATCAATGAAACCGCTGACAAAACTAGCCCTGTTAATACCTACAATTTCATATACAAGAACATTCCAGCGCCTGTTCTGCTCTTCTTCTTTACTGTCACAGAAAAGGGGAGTCTTGTTTTCTCTCTTTTAAAAGCAAATAATTGAAGAATATTCCACAGCTGGTGCCAGGCCAAAAAAAGAGGTAGAGTTTGAGAGGGATAGTGTTGGTTAAAGTCTCCTCAGGGAGTTGTGGAGACACATGCTTGTCTGTATAGATACACAATGGAAAAATGAAATATCCTAATTCCTTTTTTCTTTCTTTTTTTAACAATTTTACCTATAATCTTACCATTAAAATAGGACAAAGCTACTCATTCAAGTGTAATTAGTATTTTTTTCTTAAACATACTCTACACTGTTGCCACTGTTGTGCAGGCGCTTCATACACAAAACTGTTTTCCACAGTTTTGATACAGGTTCAGTTTGAATAAGAGGAAGTGAGTTTCACAAATGAAAAATAATAGTTTCCATGCAACCCAAATCAAATTCCATGGTATATTCATTTCATCTCTCATTACACTGTTTGTTTAAGACCACTAGTCATGCATAATTAATTAGCCACTTATTCCCCAACGAACCTTGCCAATGGCCTTGATATTCACATGCGATTGCCTACAGGAATATCACATGCCTATCATGTCACATACCTGCAAAGTACATGTGTATGCTGGCATGCATACAAATCATGGTCATAAACCCAGAAGAAAATGCAGTTCATTTGATTCGTATATACTAATTATTTTGTTTTCTGTTGATACTGCATCACTTACTTGAGATTCCTCCATCTTTCCTTGAGGTCTATTAATGTGCACATCTTGTGACTAGTCTCTCTGCCTTTTCAATCCTCGCCTTTGTCTTTGGCCAAAAGGAAAGAGAATGTATCATTTGTCATGAGATGTCTTGTGCTATTGTGGGGTGTCTTTTCTCAAACCTGGAGAGACTTAGTCATTCATCAGCTTTTTGTTTTTTGCTCTGAGCTCAGAGATTATTCTTTAACTTGGGCTTGAATGAGGTAGTTGTGCATATTTTTCATGGTTTTGTTTTTATCTACCAGCTTTCATATCTCTGAAAATACTTCTGAGAGCAATCAATAGAATGTGCCATATAACCTTTTGCACCACACATTGTTTGGTAGGTGAGTGCAGGAGGGACAAAGCTTTCTAAAATAAAAAAGGCTGCTGAACGCTTTGTTGAATATGTAAGATGAGGACTTGGAGGCACTCACATGGACCTGAAGAGCTGAGCAAATGTCCTCCACATTGAATGCATCAAGAAGTATAGAGGACAAACAGTGTCACAACCTGAAAGGCAGCAGCAGCTAATAGTATATACCAATATAAAGGAAAAAAAATAAGAATTACCAGAAATGTACTGTGATAATCCAAAGGCTTTTCTATGCAATCACACTGCCTAATCACTTTTGGAAATGACCTCCCCATACCTGCCCCTCAACTAACGAAGAAAAATCAACTGATGATGACAGAATAAACAAAAAGAAATAGAGAATATGAGCCGGAGAGACCAACAGACACATACAGAGAAAGCAATCAGTGATAGAAGAGACAGGCCTCACATTTTTCCTCAGCCCATTTAATTTGACCTAAACCTGAGAATCCCTGCCACCCCCAAGGCTCACAGGACCTCAGATCAAACAGAAAGAGCACTCGAAACACACGGCCCTGATTGTTCTTTCTCCACCCTATGAAATTTCCCCACTTCCACTTTGAAATGAAAAGAATAAACATATTATTCTAAATGAAATACCCAGACCCATGTTTTTCCATGGCTAATATCCTGTACGGGATGGCTGATGCAAAATAGGCAGGAGAGCCTGAGAACGGGATGGAGCACGGAGGGTAGTGAAAAATCCCCCTCTTTCTATTTTCCCTTAAGAGACTGATGAAGGCTTGTTGAGATGAGAGAGAGAGAAAGAGAGAGAGACAGACATGGAGACAAGAGAGAGAGAGGGGGTAACGCAATCCTGACTGGCGCTGGACCAACAGCAACAAAAACATTTAGATAACCGCGCTCAATAATGAACGATTTCAATGAGGACAAAAATTACATTTCCTACAGATAACATGCCCCCTTCCCATAACAGAACCAAAAGAGCCTTGAAACCACGTCATGCTTAAGAGTGGTGCACTGGAGTATTATGTTAGGGGAGGGTTGTAGTAACGATATTAGTATCCTTTTACCTCGCCAGAGACAGTACTTTTACTGGCTGTAAGAAAATAGTGTTGGTATATCTGATAGAGACAAGGAGAAATACAGACCCTGTATGACAACTCAAGAAGCTCACTGGAAAAGCAACAAATCTCTCCTCAACTGACTCGGTCTGTGTTATAGCACTACCAGCGGCGTGGCTCAAATGATTACCGATCTTCAATACACACTACAAGGACCACTCAAAATAAAACTCCACGTACACATAACCGAAGATCGCAGCAACACACTTGATCCTCACAGGTGGTGTGGGTCACAGTGAGAATGCCATCCCCACCTTTCCTATCCACTAAGCACTCACTTCCTTTCATGCCAAAGTCTGTCAAGTTGCTTGAGAGGGGAAAAAGCAAGAAAAGAGGAGATATAGCGTGGAAAGGAGGCAGAGAATAAGAGAGGGAGTCTTTGTCCTCCTCCACTCAGCTCCAGCACGTTTCCTCCTCGGGTCTGTCCAGAATTAGCATATGAAAGGCAAGGGAAGGTGTGCAAAAGGTCAAAGAAAGAGGATCCTGTCCAATGAGAGACAACAAAAACAGGCCACACCGGTCTTTGTGCTGTTCATGTTCTCCACCACCTAACCATATACCCCTCCCTCAACCCTGGATCATTTCCATACGCCAGATGATGACGGTTGATCATAAATTACTCACAAAGTCGAGCTGGGTCATATGGAAGTCACGGTGGCAATTTTAAGCCGCGTCACCACCTCTATGCTCTTTCCTAGCACCACTACCAGTTCACACACACACACACACACACACACACAGGCATTCACATAAAACGCACCTGCCTGGCAATTTCACAGTTGTCTCTGCCCAGATGATATCCGATCAAATCCTCGGCAAACATCTCAATAAAGGAAAATGTAAGAGCAGTGTAGTTTGGTTTGATCCCTGAAAAGTCGCTCCCTTCCTTCCATGTAAATGCTACCTGAGCCACAACCATCCACTACATAATTGTACACTCCAGTGCTTTAGGGATCCAGTTTAGTATATACATGCCGGCTTAGGGAGTTTACAGTCTCCTCAGTTGCTCTATTATCATACATATTGCTTCACATGACAGCTTCCATCTGCTGGCATCCGAACAAACACCCAAAAACACTGGCCTGGTTTTTTCCGGGGTTCTCCCCTGCACACACAGTCATGTACCGGTAGCGGTCTGAGACACAGGGGGTGGAGGACAGAGAGGAAAGAGAGAGAGAGAAAGAGAGAAGAGGGGTAGAGCATTTCATCTCTCTTTCATCTCTGTCACCCAGTCAAGCGTTCAATGCCCCATTCAGCGCCTGCCCAGCATTATGCAAAATAATGCTAATCCCCTTTCCCGTGCTTTCACACTTGTATAAACCGCCGTTCCTGCCTCTGAAAAGCAATTATATCAGTTTACGTTCCTGTCAAAAAACAGGATTAGCATGCAAGTACTAGTAGCACCAACTGCACCCAATCTCTATCTACCTTTGGCTATCGGGTAGAATAGAACATTAAATGTTTGTCCACCCCTACTCCAAAAAAAAAAAAAAAAAAAGGAAGTCAGTCTGCTTGGTTGGGGGTAGCTAGAAATGTTTTGTAATTAGATGTTTAGGTGGAGTGAATAGACAGGATGAAAGTTTCACAAGCAGAACTCCTTGTCCTTTTTTTTTTCTTGCCTAAGTTTTCTTTGCCAGAATCTCAGCCTTGTACAATAATCAAAAACAAATTCAGCTACATGGTTACACAGGGCCATACCAGTCCCAGCCTCTCTTCACAGACCGTGTGTGTGTTAAACATGTGACACGCAGAGAATAATACACACAGAATGAACTGTTGTTGTTCCCTCTGACACATTGCTTCCACATGCGCTCAACCCTGTCTATGCACATGCAAACACACACTCAGCAGACAAGGAAAGATGGAAGCATATTTTTGAATATGCAAATGCTCATACAAGCGGAACGTGTGTAAAAAGGAGTCATTGTGAGCTGGTTTAATCTGGACAGTCAGGCCTCTTTCTCTATAACTCTGTCATGTTTTTTAGGGATAGGGGGAAGGATGCATAGCATACCCATCCCAAATGATGACAGGTTAGGGGAAAGGGACAACAGTCAGCAGAATTAGCAAGGTCGTCATGGCGATTAATGAAATTTGGCAAAGTGGCCAGCCATAGACTTAAATGAGCTAGCTGGTTAGGTACAGGCACAGGGGGGCTGGCTGGCTGCTGGCCCGTTGCTTCATACACACCCATTATTCTCTTTTCTGCCGTGGTGGTACAATAGAAGCACTTGTATCTCAGCTGATACCCACCGGCAGTACAAGCTCTCCGCCTGACAATTTGCATATGTTAATATAATTAAGTGCTAATTACACTAAAACTCGCATATTCACAAGCACCCTCCCCGGGAGCTACGCACGGGCTTGATCTCGTTCCAAGTCTTTAACCCTCCTCCGCATCTCGCTCGGTGTGTGTGATAGAGAGAAGTCGTGTGTTAGCGGTGGTGCCCCAGGGCTGACACAGGAAGACCCCCCCCCCCCTTTGAGACATAATGCTGATCTGGAGTGGCTTCTTAGCTTCTCCCAATACAGACCTCCCTGAACCAAGACACCTAAACATTACTACTGCAAACGGTCAACCATTTCTCACACACACACATTTGGTTGCAAGCTACGGGTTTTCAACAGTTGCAGAAAATTTTTGCATAAATTACTTTTTAAAAGAAAGCAAAAGAAAATGTAAAAGAAAACAGTATAACTACCCGCTAGCATCAAGTATGGCTGATCTTTAGCCAAGTTTGTTACTCTTCTTAAAGATTTTTTTTTTGTAACTTTTCTAATTCAGCCACCCTCATTCATGTGGAGAAAATGCTGGATATGTTCAACACCATATCTACATAAATCAGGTAACCAGAATGTCAAATGTTATTTAAACCACGGACAAGAAACGAAAAAAATCTACATGATTCCCTCCAGGGAGTAAGTGTGTATGGATGTGAGAGTGTGTAGGCCTGCCGTTTTGATAATGGAGGACAGGCGGTTGTGCTTTTCACATCGTAATGGCCGTGAATCAGGGAGGAAGCCAAGCGGTCGTGCTACAATTAGAGTTCTTTTGTGCCTCTTCCTCTGTCTCCTTTTCCCTCTCTTTTCTTGCTTTCAATCGCTGACACTCTACCTATCAAGGGTATGTTAAAACAGTCTACACTGCTCTGCTGCAAAGGGTGAATGGAGGGGAATGAGGGGCTGAAAGGAGAGAAATTCACACTGTGCGGCTGCTGGACTCGTATGGACACACACATGCACTACACGCAGCAGATGGTGCAGGAAGGAGGAATCAACGCACATGGACAGACTCACACCTATTGGCGGAGAGAGACGCCTCTGTGTGCACTGTCCCTTAATGAATGTCTATTGGGAGTCGCAGGGTCCAAGCTCATTTAGATGACTCTCAATGAGATGCAGCATTACGACTATGGTAATATGCTCCTCCCTTCCCCAATAATCATACACAGGTCATTCTGTCAGAGTGATTCATTTCTATCACACACGTACGCCAGATGTTATTATGCCGGAGAGTAAATCTCTCCAAAGGATGTCGATGGGCTTCTATGCAAAAATGGTGAAAGAATGGGGTGGGAGAAAAAGAAAAAAATATATTGTTATAGCAGTCCGGCGTGTAGTGAGCCATACTGCTCGCTCAAGCATGACGGCTGGTAATGTAGGTTTGGATGTAGCTCTGCGTGTGTCTCTTTGAGGGGGGAAGCTCTCCTTCACTAATACCTGCTTCTCGGATTACCACAGCGTCTTAAGTATTCAACCAGACTCATATTTTCCCTTCCTGCCTTTTTAGCCAAATTGTCTGTCTTTACACTGTAAAGCAGTGATACAGCCCTCCTTATACTAAGGGCCTATAGGGGATCCATGAGGAAGAACATTAAAATGCAGCGATAGCCTTGTTGCAAAGCTCCTCTCTATTTCTTTCTCTCTCTTTCTGCAGCAAAAGCTTCTAAATCATCCAGCCTCCTCTATTAGACGGGAGACTTATTGAGGTAGAAACCATAAAAAATGAAGAAGGGAAATTTAATCCCTGAAATATTGATTTGCACATTAATATCAGATAGGCAGAGGGCAATCTAGCCGGGTGGAAATGACACATTGTCGACCCCTAGGAGAGGCCCGAGCCAATCTTCTAGCTGCATGTGTCTTAGACCCAGGAGTTATAGGACAGACTCAGCCCCTGTCTCCCTCTCTCTCTCTCTCTCTCTCCTGTCCTTTCCTCCTCCCAGTACCCTCTCATCCCTCTTGCACCCCCTCCATCCGCACCCTTAATGAAGGCTGCAATGCTGAAAATGCATTAGCTTTTAATAATCAAGCATTTTCAAGCCAACAGCTTTTGTCCTTCGAGGGCTGTCTGCTCATCTTTCACACTATATGTTTTTCCCCCAATCCTTCCCCATATCGCTATGGGTAAAATTAACGTTGCGAATAGCTTAACTAACAGGAAGAGACATACACACTCTGCCTTTGATAGTGCTAAGACACCGAGCACAGAAAAACAAAAACAAGAGGCCCGCAGTTCTCAAAACACAAACCTCAAAAATCATCTCATTTGCAGGACAAGAAAAAATAACAGAGATATTATTATTATGGAGTGAGACAACACCACCAGTAACTGATGAAATTCATTGCAATTAGACTGGATCATATTGTTCCATAATTTCACTGTTAATAATTTTATTATAAGGCCTGAGCTGCGTGTTTTGGTGTTAAAATGCAAGCATTTATGTAGATGCATTTAAATTATTTGACTAGACAGAAGATCCATCCTGACTGAAAACACACCGGCTGATTAATCTAGAAAATTGTTTTAAAAAGAAGTTGACACTTAAATCATAGAGACACGTATATTTTCTTTAAAAAAAATTCAAGTGTTTGAATTACAAAAACGTTGATTAATTTATTTGAATAATAACAATAATGATAATGATAATAATAATAATAACAACAATAATAATAATACTTATTATTATTATTAATTAGGCTTGTTAAAACCATTAAGAGGATCCTTTTTTGATCGTATTGAAAAATCTCCATATTTTGATTGAATCATTGGCCTACTTTCTCTATAAATACCTACACATGTTCAGTATTCTACACATATCCAAGAGTGCAAAACATTTGGGGGGAAACTGAATTAAAAAGTATTAATTTTCAGTAAATAAATACACTCAGAGACCCAAACAAGAAAAAGGAAGAAAGATTTATAAAAAGAGCCAATCGTGAAAAAGGTCGCTTATCCCATATTGGTGCACCGATCACTTGGAGCGTATAGTTTCTACACACACACACACACACACACACACACACACGTACACGCTCACGACACCGTTACAGAGCCGGGTTGGAGACTGACTGGCCCCTTGGCCCTGATGGGGTTTTTTTGTTGTTGTTTTTTTTCCTCCTCCCGTGCGATCGATGCCCCCCCACCACCACCCCACCATCACTGCTGTCGCTTATCCATCCGAGCCAAGTTTATCTGCCTATACCTAAAATATGCATAATTTTTAAAAAGCCATCGAACAACAAAAAAGACTAATGGATTCTTTAGAGTGTGCATTCTTTGAATTAATTGTAAAATACACCAAACAACAACTAAAGAAAAATGTTGCGACCAGTTCTCTCTTGGAAATAGCAGACATAAAAAGGCATGCAAGGAAACGATAACCGTGGCACACGGACGCGAGTGGGGACAGTGTGAAAAAGGAATTTACATGCTATGAATTTAGGCGGAATTGTAATATGTGAATAATAATAAACCCAAAAAGAGTCTGAATTGGGGATGAAGTCTGATCTTTGAGATGCCGATGCTTAAGAAAAGCAGGAGCACCAGGAGTTGGCTGCCTCTGAAGGGACTCTCCGTGCTATCAGCAGCCCAGACTCGGTCTCCCTTCTGGGCGATGTAGCCACCCACGCCTCGGTAAAGTCAGACTTCTTTTTAAACACAGCAGGTAAAGGTGTATGGACAGCATCTAGCAAATGTAAAGTACGCTGATTTTGTATTAATTCTTTGATAAAGGTCGCGGTACAGTCATTTCTAAAAGATATCCACTTATTGAGATGAGAGCGGATCGTGTTCGGAGACTGATCACTTCCAACGTGAATGCCTGAAAGGTGCATGAAACCCGACTTGTTCAAAACTGGGTTTAAGCGATACGATGCATCCAAATCATGAGTAGATGTGATTACTCAGGTTTAGGACTTAAATGGGGAGTCATTGAGTTGTTTTTTTTTAAAGAAAAAAAAAGAATAACACATCAAGCCGGACAAGCTCAAGCGGACATGTCCGAGGGATCGGACTCCTGGAAAGGCAACACCATATCCGCACTGCAAAGCCACAAACAGAGTGGGGGGGGATTCACTCGTGTCGTCTCATTGTGTCTTATATCGTATCGCTGTACCTGTTCACCACAAAAGATCAACAACATTCGTATAAACTTTGCAAAAAAAGGTAGGTCAGGACGTGATATCTCACTAAAGCCACGGACCCATGCGTAAGGACGCCTGCAATCCTGACAGTCGCTTGTTTTACTGAAGCCAAAGCGCCGGAGTTGCACTAACATCCCGATATCCGCCTTTATTCTGGACTAAAATCACCCAGCACCTGTTATCCAGGCAGCCCCGATGTCAAAGATCTACCAGCGAGATAGATAATCGATACCCGACCCCTAAATTTAACACACACACCCCAAACTACTCAATAAAAGTTAAAGGGAGAGGTGGAAAGGGAAAGAAAAAAAACTTACTTTCTTCCCCCTCCAAAACCGTCACCTCCGCTTCTCTCTTTGCTCTTGGGTTTATAAAACAGTCACATCCAGCGGCTTGCGTAATTACACAACAAAAACGTGGAAAAACAGGGAAAATTACAATAATCCTCCAACTTTATAATGGGAAAAGGGGGTAAAATCACAAATGTCAAGCGTTTTGAGAGCTATCCCTTATTTTGGTTCCGGTGGCGGTGAAACGACGTGTCGACGGGCTGCCTCGCAGTTTCTCTTGTGGACGGGGGTCGGGAAACGGAGGAAAGGAAATGAAAATCCGATATGTCTTTATTCTGCTAATTATTATCGTTTTAGCCCTGTTTAAAAAAATGGCTGATTAAGTTGAGTGCGCATGTCTTTGTGTGTCTATTTCCCGATATGCACTCTGGGAATGGGTAGAGAGACAGAGAGAGAGAGAGAACGAATGAGGGAGAGAGAGAGGAGAGAGAGAAGAGAGAGAGAGACAGAGAGAGAGAGAGAGGGAGGGAGCAAAAGGGAGACGGAGAGGGAGGGAGAGAGGAGAGAAGTGTAATTAGTGAGTTGATCAACAGTCTCCACATTGCAAATGACGCGCACGCGGAGCCCTGGCGGCCGCATAGGTCTATGCGCTCAGAAAATCCTTTTGTATGGTTTCTCTCTAAGGGCCAAATCACATGTAGAACAATGGACAACTGCTTCCTCCACATCAAGCAGGCTGTACTTACATTACTTCGATGTAGTCACAAGTCCAATTTTCCCCATAAATTAAAGTTTTGAAGATGAATATTTCTGGGCTACAGAGCAACATCCTCCGGTACGGTTTTCTTTGGGTTACATTTTATTTAACAGATACAAGCTTATTTTTATGGTCTGTTCATGCTGCTTAATGCGCCTCATATCAGCTTGATTTTATTGATTATGACACTACAATTGAATTATGTTTTCCCTCAAATACAAAGAATGGCCTTGGTCTTTGCATAATTTCTTAGATTGCTTAGAATATGAAATGTCTTCTACTTTCTTTTTCTTTTTTCCGAATAGGTTGAGAGGGGAGGGGGGAATTTAATAAAATGAAAATCAGTTAAACTTAATAACCTTGAATCACAAATGTCCATATGACAAAAGAAAAAACACCAAAGAGGAAGAGTCAAAACAGCACAACTGCACAACCTTATGCGCATCAAAACGGCCCCATTGTGTAGAATGCATTTTAAAGGGAAAATAATTTATGTAGCAACAAAGCGCAGTCAAACACAATATAGAACTATGCATCTAATATAGAGTTTTGCATTATTTTCTGAAATAATACGCTTCTTGTTTTCAGAAAACGAGCAAAGTATACATCTTATATGTTGCGTTTATGGTGCATAATAAAAACTGAAGCTTAAAAAATCAAAGCTATAAAGCTTCACAGTAATCCACCACATGTTGGAAAGTCATCTCTGCCCTTTCGAGACTCGCTGAGGCCCCGTGTGGGTTCAATAAAGCCAAACTGCAAAATCCAATACAGGGTCACCCAAAAATCCCCCTCGCTATTCAAAGCTCAGTTCACTGGCGTTGGCATTTAGTGCTCTTGCAAAGTTCCCTCGTCTTTTGGCCGTTTCTATATATATTTTTTTCTTTCCAATGCAAACCGTTTACTGTGTTTCCCCCATTGGCTTCTTAATAGAGGCTTTTGGGCAGAAGGAAGACTTTACACAGTCTCAATCGGAGAGAAAATCAAGAGATCTTGTTCGCCTTCATGGAAAAAAATCGAAGCTGGGGGTGAATTGAACTGCATGAGCCGGGGCTTGGGATGTGATGATAAGGCTGCTGCTGGCAAGTACTAGGTTTACTTTGCAGCCACACTGACTGGACTGCACCCATACCAGCTGGATCTTTAAGAAGCCAAGAGATCCGAGCCCGACCCGACCCGAGGCTGTTTATTCTGGGTTTAGAGAGGTCTCTGACAAAGAGGGTGGGTGGGTCGAGGTGATGAACAGAGGCGTCACTTTCCACCCGGATTCAAGGCTCTTGCTGTTGCCGCTACTGCTGCAGCTGCCTCCCTGTCCTCCAGGGGGGTTTTCTAGCCTCTCAGCCCTGTGAGGCGTCGTTCGCAGACAGTTTGGAGAGTCGACTCTGTCCGCTGACTACAGCGAACGCGCAAAAAATCCACAGGGGCCGTGCGTCGATCTTCCCAAAGCTGCGTGGAATGGACCTATTTGTCATTTGCAACTTTATACACCTAAACGGATGACTTATAGACAAAATCCAGAGTGATTCTTTTTTTCTTTTTCTACGTGCGTCTCAATTTCTGTGAGAGGATGTTCTTATTTTACACTTTCTAGTGATTAAATTGGTGTGGGTTGCTGACATTTTTCCGCGGAGTTGCGTTTGTTATTTGACACGTTTTGTCCTAGAAAATGAGAAAGTGCAAAACGGATTTAGAGAACTGATATAAGCAACCGCTTATCTTAACCTCCTGCGTTTTGTAAATCCCCCCCGGTCTCCACCCTCCCTCTCTCCCTGCAGACGATGCTCTTTCTCCGGAGGAGTGCTTGACAATAGACCGCGTTAACTAATATTTCGCCCAATTTCCATATCAGCAGCATCCTCAATTAATTATAGATTTTTATCTGTGAACTCCGGTCTGGCATCTTTCTGTGTGTGTGTGTGTGTGTGTGTGTGTGTGTGTGTGTGTGTGTGTGTGTGTGTGTGTGTGTGTGTGTGTGT
>JAOXYM010000019.1:16223958-16244516 GCA_028567055.1 Leptatherina wallacei
ATAATAATTAACTGAAGGCCGGATTGTTATGGCCTATGAATATAAGACGTCCACACTGTACGTCTTCGCTTGGCTTATTAAAGTGCTTTCTTCATGACAACCCAGCAGCTTGAACATGTCAATTTAGTGGTCTGAGAGGTCCTTTTAGATCTCCAGGAGCCCCCCACTCTCCCTCTCTTGGGGACTGTCACCCCTCCACCTCCCCAGCCCACCATCCATCCATCCGTGCCCTCCCTTGCCTTTCCTCTGACACTCAGTGGGGCATCCCAACACGGCAAATAACCCGGTCAGCACCGAGAAGTCAGTTCCATGGCAATAGATTGACATCTCGGCATCCAGGGTAAAAAAAAAAATGTCAGGAGTGTCTCATGCTGGGATTGTTGATCGTGAAGTAGTATGAAACACTTGATATAAGGGAAATATTCTGATGTCCATTGTGTTGTAACAGTGTAGTTACCGACTAAGTGGCAAAATTAAGAGGAATCTTTTATTAATTTCAATTTCTAAGATTCAACATTTAGAAGAATTTTCAAATAATGCCCTGATAAGCTTTAGAATTTTATTTAACTTAAGAAAAAATGCGACTTTTGATCATTAATGAGTTTAATCAACATGTGCTTTAAAAGGAAACATTGTCTCACCCCTTTTCTTTTTTTCTTTTTTTTTCCTGCAGCGTTCAAAAGCAAAGAGTTCCCACCGAACACTGTTGTCAGCTGTGAGCTTGTACAATCAGTCTCCTGCCTGGACGCCATCATCTAACAAGCCAAGCAAGTCAACCGGAGGCGCAATGACCAATGCGTAAATGCGCACGAATTAGGGGACGCGGCCCAAACAAATTGGCAACGCTTGAAAGGAAATGCAGAATGAAGAAAGAGAAAGGGAAAGAGAGAAGTGAGGCGTCATTTTTTTGGAGGTGTGCAGTGACCCTGAAAGATGCTTACTGGCTTCATCACAGCATTAGAAGAGCCCTTATGAGGGCTCTTCAGACTCCTCTCAAAGTGACCATCATTAAACCCAATGACCTGAGTTCAAGAAGCCAATTCGGAAAACACCTAGCGAACCTAAGTGTCAGTGAGCCAAACGCTGCCCTTACAGCTTCAGCTCCTGTTCTCTGGATGATTCTGACCTCTGATCTCGGTGTGCTGGGTAGCAAAAGATTTAAAAATGAGCAGTCTTTGCATCTATTATTATTTCAACATTGACAGAGTCAATAATTATTTACAGTTGAAGAATGAAAACCTTTGATGAACAAAATCATGTAATTAGTTCTGTTCTTGAATATAAAAATAGTAAATCACTGCATTTTATGTCATTAACAATTATATTTCAAACACAATTAACTGATTATCAATTAAAACAGATTACAATTTAGGGAATATTTGCATTGAAATGAATTAACCTCATCATATCACTGTTTTCCATAGACTAACTCCCCCCCCCCCAAAAAAAAGACTTGAAAGTCCTGCTGAATGAAACAAGCAAGCAAGCTGGATTGAAATGGTGCAAGCAAACGCTCAACAAATGTACACACACGCACACAGACACACAAACGCAAACTCTGTTATGTTTTCAATTTGGGTTGAAATGTAGACATTTTCCCTTGGTTGCATAACTGCCATCCGTATCGCTCCTCCCTTCAATTAAATGCTATTTCTCCCAAACAAAATGTCAGAATCATTCCACACAGGGTAGTTCAACAGTGATTTGTTCTGAAAGCTATGTGTCTTGCTCTGAGATGGTGTATGCATTTGTATACGTGTGTGTGTCTGTGCGTGTCCTGACCTCAATTGTAACTAGGTTTACAAAGGGTCGGAGAAAAAAAAGGTGCCTAAAAATACATTTAATTCAAAATCAGGCCAGCTAAGCTGAGAATGAGAAATCCTTTTCGAATGCCCTACAGAAAGATGTGAGATTATGAAACATAAACATAGACCACATTCAAACAGACAGACACACACACACAAACACAGAATGTTGTGTAAACTGCACACCTGAATGGACAAATCAAGGAGGCTGAATAAAATCTATTCAAAATGAATTATATAGATAAAATGCTGAAAGTAAAAAATAATCTATCTTTGATGACACATGGCCTAACACCCAAACTACCAGACATAATTATCAAACAAAATAAATATTGAAGAAATGAGAAATATAAAATATTTTGTAATGTCTATTCTGAGGTTATAATAAATTCTTTTTTTGTTTTTTGTAGATTAAAATGGATATTACAGTTACATGTTCATTTAAGTGACCTGTAGCAGCTAGTAAGAAAAATTCAATTTATTAGGAAAAAATACCAATACTCTAATGAGGTCATGAAAACAGTTAAAAATCTCTTCAGTCCATTTATTCAAAGCTTTAAAATTGCAGGACTGCGGCTGTTCATCTTTCCTGTTTATACACCAGCCACTCCTCTCAAGTCCACCGGCTCAAAGACGCTCCAAGATGGCTGCACACCTGCCATGGAGGTGGATTGTCCTGATTATGTATGGAGACCACCTCAAGGCCTCTGCCAGCTACAAAGAGCATGCACACCTCGAGTTGCTGGTTCAACACCGGTCAAAAGCTTGTCATTTTAAAACCCGCTGACTGCCCCCTCAGTAAGAAAGGATAAACCAGCTGTGTATCCTCTATCCCCCTCTCTCTCTCTCTCTCTCTCTTTCTCTCTCTCTCACACACACACAAACACACACACACTTCCTTTTTCTTTCCCTCCATTGCCTTCTCTCTCTCTGTGTCTCTCACATCAGAAGCGCTGAAATGCACCCCAGGGCCAAATCGCACAGAACAACCCCTCTGAGCCAGAGAAAAAAGCTGGAATCCGTTTGCCCTGATATTTCACCAGCACCAGCCAGGAGCAAGGGGAGAGGGAAAGACAGAGGCAGAGGAGAGAAAGGGAGAGTGAGAGAGGGGGAAAGAGACTGGGGCAGAGAAAAAGGGATAGATGGGAAAACGGCAGACCAGGGTTGCATTTATTGGGGGTGTGAGTGCCGCGCTGTAGGCTGTGGGACGGTCGGGAGAGTGCAAGGTGTTGCTGCTAGGTGTGGTTGGGTTTTACAGAGAGGGACGAGTGTACATAGATAGAATGGTGGAGGAAAAAAAAAAGAGGGAGAGATGGAAGGATTGGTCATGCGCAAGGTAAGAGTGAGGCTTTGTTTGATTGTATGTGGTGGTGGTGGTGATGGAGGGAGGGAGGTGGGTGAGGTGGGGATATGGGGGATTGGAAGGAGGGGGCTGGAGCTGTCGTCTGTGGGGTTATTATTATTGCAGGCAATCTTTGTGTGTGTGTGTTTGTGCGTGTTTGTGTATGTTTGTGTATGTGTCTGAGAGAGAGGAGGAGAGATGAGGAGATATGAGATTCAGCTGCGGGGGCCATTATTTTTTTCTGACGCATGTCATGTGGCAAAAATAAGGTTTGAGGTCAGACACTTTTGTGACATCACAGAGTTTGCAAGCTTCATTTGCATATCCAAGGAGAAAATGGCCATGCAGGTACCAGATTTGAATTGGTGAGTTTAGGCCTCTTATTGATCTATTGGTTCCTGTGGGAGGACTACACTTAAATACAGTCAGTGACTTCCGGTGCACGAACACACACACGCTAACACAAGTAGGCCTTGCTGATTAACATCTCTCCCGCTATTCCAGTAATAACTAAGAAGAACAGAGTACCTCAACAATGAGAACAGATAAGAAAAAGGGCAGAAAATATAAAAAGGATAAAATTGGTTTGAATGAATGAGAGATCAGCAGAATAGAGCAGGAGAAAAAAAGCATTTTTTGCCATTTCACCCAGTTTAATAGGAGGACAGTTAATGGGCCTTTTTTTATCGGGCGCAGGCATCAATCAAGAGGTGTCAGGCAGCCGCTGAATCTGGGCTGTGGTCCTCTTCACAGATGACTGATTAGCAAGCCAAAATCACCAGATCCATCTTCCGACGGTCACTTTTATTACAGTCATTTTTAAAGTGACAGCAACCTGCCTTGTCTCACAACACTGGCCACCGCATATATATTCTCATCTTCTCTCCCCCTCGCACTTTCCCTCTCTGCATCCGTCTTCCTCTCGCCTTGTGTCGCTAAGTATTTGGTCAGTCACTACCCTGTTGTTTCTCCCACCTTTAACTACTTTTATCAGAGTTTCAGCCTCTCTCCAGTCCCTCTCTCATCCCCTGTTGGCACTACACTTATCCTCCCCCCCCCACCCACCCCCCCTTCTCTCTGCTGGGCAGGTTGAGGGGAAGCGGGGTCAGGGAGGTGTGAAGAAGAGACAGAGGAAAGAGGGAAGAGAAAGTGAGACCCCCGCCTCTTCCATTGTCTAAAGGGTGTGTTTTAAATCCCTATACCGTTTGCTCTCCAGAGAAGGTGAGGAATTCATTTTGCACAGATTCCCTGCTGTCTTACATTGGAAGCGGGATCCTGCATTCCCATGCACAAAATGAATGTAAATGAAACAGTGTTAGCCTGGAGTGTGTTGGTCACAGCTGCATTTACATGGCTGCATTTTTAAGAAACAGACAGGGTGACATTAAAGTTGGAGGCCAGGGAGTGTTAAAAATTTGTTTTTGGGGCCAGCATGTAATAATATGTTGCTGGGAAAGGTTTGTCAGGAGGCTGTCCGGGGGTAGAATTTTGTTTTGAAGCTTGTCAGTCAGATTTCTCATCTTTTCTTGCTTCAGTTTACTTACAGGCTGCATTCAAAATAAATCACTGCATCAAATAATCATTGTGCAATCATTCAAAATGGCAGCTGAGCTATGTTTACCCAATGCTTTGCATACATGTGTGTGCGTGCGTGAGTGTGAGTGAGTGTGTATGAGGCCAAACTCGAAAGAGCACTCCTGTGTCTTGGCAGGAGATATGCTAATCGCAACTGACATCAATCTGAAAAACATCAGCCGGAGTAACATGTGTCTAAGATTACATTTACAACCTTCTGAGCAAAGAGGGACAGAGCAACACACACGCACGCACGCGCGCACACAGTAAAGGAAAAGTGGGTCAGGTAAAACAAGCAAATGTATTTCAGAGACAGCCTGCCATTTGCAATGTCCTCAAAAAACAACTGATTGAACAGCTTGTCGAAACATTAAGGCTCAAATTTGAAAGCTTTGGAGTCGTCTTAAATACAGGAAGGATTATTCTATTAAACAAATGCGCCCTTTGTTTTTCACTGCCAGATTAAATACCTCAAGCTTTAAACACGGAGACACAGAAAAGCTATTACTCTTTCTTTTGTTCAGACCTTTAAAGCTAAGTTATGGGTTCCTTTGTTTCTAGAAACAGTGGAGGGAATATGTCTTTTTTTTTTTTTAGACTGTGATATGCATTACGATGTAGCCTGGGTCACATTTTACAATGAAGCACCTGAACATCAGAGTGGCTTGGGTGGGTATGAAATATGTGTCCTGCAAAACCCCATTTGGATAGAAGTCTTAGATGTGAGTTTGTGTTAAGGGGGGGGGGGGGGAAGAGAGACATAACACACACAGGAAATCATAGTAATGGTGCTAGCAGCTGTGGATTGCTAAGTGAACACATACGACTAGAGATATACTGGATCGGTCCTTCTCTAAGATGGGTTCAGATGTGTGTATGTGTGTGTGTGTCTGCGAGAAGGAGGGAAACATGGATATTGTGTTTTAAAAAGTACTCTCCGTGCCTCTGTATTTTTAAATCATAAAGTTTCACTTTGCACTTAAAACTGTAACACACACTTACAGCAAATGACTTAGGGTCTGATTATTTGTCTCAGCCAAAAAAGCATCAAAACAGAAACAAACTTTGTGTCTTCCTCCCTTCATGCACACACACTTTAAGAGTCTGTCCAGAGGGCAGCGAGGAAACTCAGGGGTCTGACAGTGAATTCGTCCCGAACATCCGCCAATAAAAGATTGCTGCAGTATTTTACGCTAGAAATGTTTGATGACAAGCAGTAACTAGCGTGAAATTCCCCTTAGATTAAATGTCCTAGGAGTTGTATTCCCATCCGGAAAACACGCACATCTGTGAGACTGCACACACATACGCGCGCACACACAACCTGTAAACCTCAGTCGGCATGTAGCTCTCAGTAGGGGGAAGGCGCAGAGAGAAAATATATATTCTCAGATGCAGACATGGAAATAGAAAACGCTCAGTCGCATGCAAACACAGTGACATAAGCAGGCGTTCGGTATATGCTATATAGACTGGACACTATAAAAATACATGTATGTCCGCATAGAAAAACACTGACTTACTCTCAGGCGTCCAGACTGGAGACACACTGGGGGGCAAAATCATAGCAGGAGACTTGTAGTATGTTTGATTACCAGTCCAGCAAATAGCAGATAGAGCATGCTCACACGGACACCTCCATCCTCCTACATAGATATGCACACAAGCCTGGTTTTGGGGGGTTTTTGTCAGTCAGTGTACTGATTATTACAATCATTTGAAGTTTTGTTTTTCTTCCAGCTTTGTTCTTTATTTTTGTCTTGACTAGTTTAATAGTGACATCTGAGTTCAGCTGGCAGAGAAGGTCAGGTTAGAAATTTTAAGATGCAAAGTTATATTTAAAAAATCAAAAGGTGCACATTTGAAAATACATAATTGGATAGAGTAAGGGGTTTTAATGCTATATGGCATGAGGGGGTAATGGATATCATGCAGGAGAGAAAAAAAAGTGGTTAACATGATTTTCTGGTAGTATCTCTTCCTCTCTCACCTCCTTCTGCTTTTCCACATGTGCTGAGACTATTGATTGAGTGCTAGACCTGTAAGGTGCGAGTCTTGTGACAGACGGAGGGACAGCCAAAGTCATCAGCAGGGCAGTTTGCGGTATCCTTGCCAGTTTGTCTACTTCTACTGGAGAGGAAAGTGATCATGAAGAACAGGTTAACACAACTGCTCTTTAAGAATGAATATGCAATATATTTTATAGCTGTGACTATACCTAACCTCATTGTGGTTACATGAATTTCTTCTTGTATTATGGTGCAAACTTATTCTGTTTTGTATTTATTTATTTTTTTTAAACATATGCAAATTAAATCTATCATTTTGGAAGTGTAAGCCGTAAATTTTCCCTCAAATTCCATGTTGTGTGACTGTCACACAGCAGAAGCAAACTCTGTTCACAGCATCTGTCTGGAAACATAACTAATGAAATTGGTTCAGCTCAAAGCCTCCACTCATTCCCAACAACCCACTCTTTACTTTTTCTCTTTACTATAGTTTGTTTTAAATGAAGATACGAAAGAAGATACATACTATATATTGTTGTAACACTGACGCTGGAGCAATGCTAGCTTGGCTACCCACATGACTTTACCGCCTCTTTTAACACAGCTGTCAGTTGCGAGTCTCCAGCAGAGATGTAGCGGAATGTTAAGCTGTGTGAAAGCATAAGCTCAAATCAAAAAGCATCATTTTGCCATATTTTGTCTATCTATTTGTTTTTTTTAAATACATTTTTGATACCTATAATTTACCCAACACTTTGTTTATTTTTCATATACCTTTATTTCCTCTTCATTTTGGCCTGATGCTCTATTCATTTTAAACTGTAATTGCTGTTAGAGTGGAATAAAATCCTTTCTCTACTATATAGAAATTGATGCCAGCATTAAGAAACTCTTAGATGACTGCAATTCAATTTTTTTTCTATTACACTTTGCAAACAGTTTGAACATAAAAAAAAAAAAAAGTTGGAAAAGAACATTAATTTCAGCTTGGTCTGGAGCTCCATCATGTCCAGACACAGTCCATACATCACAATAAATTTAATGAATGTCTATTTTAGAAGCTGACACACTAGGGAAATTTTATATTCACAGTATGCAGAGCCACCTGGTTCTTATACACGATTTCCAGCTGTTCTAATGCAGGGAAAGTCGAGGCAGAGCATGCGAAGGTCAGACAGAGGTAAGCCTAAATAAAGTCTCTAACTGGACTGCTTTACAAGCCTTAGTTAAAGATATTGATTCAGTAGTAAAAAGCATTCTGCTTAGTGAAGAGAAAGTTGCAGTTTACAGCTTGTATGTTCATATCATCTCTTGGCATGTGTTTCCTTTACCACAGTTATGTGCAATAATTACATTAGACTTTTGACCTTTCAGAAGCGCGGGAGGGACCGAGAAAAATCCTTGAACATCTTAATTCAATCCATTTCAGACTAGAAAGGCCGATTTTGGGAGAAGGCCTCACACATAACATGTTACAAGGAAAGTGGGTGCCAGCTAAAGCGGCGCCCTGCTTTTTATTTTCACTTCATATTCTTCAATGAAAGGTTCTTTTGTTGTCCATGGGCTGATTGACTTTAATGAGAAACATTCCATTGTGCCAAATTTTGGTCAAACAAACTGAACTTATACCCCCCTTTGTTTTCAAATTCTAATTACAAAAAGTGGACACAGCGGTAAATGCGGGGCCTGGTTGCACACAAGCATGTCCAAATCATTCAAACAGACTCATGCAACATGCTTTATCCCTTATTCTTTACACCCCGGACTGTGTTATCAGTTGTAAAGAATATTCAAAAAGCATGACTTTGACAGAGGAGGATGAAAAGCAATATTTAGAGGAGGAGATGACAGACATGGAGGGATAAGAGGACAGGACAAAGAACTAACTATGCAACAGTATTCAACTTGATACTCTCACAGCTTTAAACATGGTTGAGTTAAAAGGCTGCAAGTCTGTTTTTCAGTGTGTGTGTGTGTGTGTGTGTGTGTGTGTGTGTGTGTGTGTGTGTGTGTGTGCATGGTATCGACAAGCTCAGCCCTTGATCTGTGAAGAGGAGGTGATGGTGTCTTAAGAGTTGGCTGTGTACAAATTGTGTAGATTTAGCCACTGGAAACAATCATGTAGCGTGTGTGTGTGGATGGAGCAACTGAAAGCAATTCCTCAGAATAACCGGTGAGTTGGACTACCTGCTGGCATGAGCTAAGCTGTAGATCGATAACAAGTGTGCGTGCGTGTCTGTAGATGTGAAAGCGGTTGTCGTATGTTTATTTGTGTGTGAGAGTAGGTAGGTGTAGGTGTGGATGTGTGTGTTTTTGAGGAATCATACAGTTACTGGAACAGTTGCTATATTTGGCTCCCTCAATGTAACATCGGGTTTTATGAAAGCAATCCATCTGAATTGCCGCAATAAATTCCCATCAGCCGACAATTTCTTAAGTGAAGCTAACAAGTGTTTCTAAATTCTTTATAACATTACATCTGAGCTAGAACACATTAGATGTTAGAAACAACATTTAGGTCAATAATACAGTTTAGACAACATGTTGGATCAATACAGGCACAAACACATATATGTGTACGCATGCACACACATACACAGATTCAGTTGCCATGGTGTCCGTATGCTTTTTGCATGTTCCTGTCACACTAGCGATGTGTGTGTGTGTCATGTGCTGAAGGGCATGGTGACCTAAGCAGCCAGCAGCTTTTCCTCAGGGGTGACACTTCCATTACACTCTAACAACATGGACAGCCGGCGTCCAAGCCAGCTGCATCCCGGGACAGGTTCTGACAGCCTCTCTGTCACTCATCTGCATACTACCACTGTTGCTCTATCACCAAGAATCATTTCTAGAAGGATTTTGACATATGTTTGCAAATCAACAGCATCATTTCAATAGGTGTTGCAGGTGAAATAGTCATGAAATGTGCAGAAGGCCTTGAAGACCTTCAACCTATATTGACCTTTACTCTTTGCTGGTTGCTGCCAAGCAGTGCCCCAGGTAAATAAAATAAAGAATCATGTTATTATATA
This sequence comes from Leptatherina wallacei, assembly GCA_028567055.1. NCBI lineage: Eukaryota > Metazoa > Chordata > Actinopteri > Atheriniformes > Atherinidae > Leptatherina > Leptatherina wallacei. The sequence goes on from JAOXYM010000019.1 coordinate 16,233,725, forward strand.
GAATATGTTAGGGGGGGGTCATGGGTTGAGTGAGTGCTGCTATGGCAGCCAAAATGCATGAGGTCGAGCTCTGGTGGTGGGTAAGGTCTGATAAGAAGTTGTTCTTATTACTTGATCAGGCGTTGTGGATGTGGATACAGTGGTAGCAACGGAGGGGGGGGGGGTTGAATCAAAATACCTTATACATAAATCAATGTTATTAGAACCAGACTACACTTAAAGGTATACTGGTAAACCTGTAACTTCCCAAAGGCCACACGACACTATTGCAAGATCAAACAGTCTTTCTTTTTATCTGGCCTCCTCAGACACTGTGTTCACCATCTTACTTTGTTCAGATTTGACAAACTTTCAAGGAAAAAGTAGCATGAAGCACAGCCCACTGTGTTTTATAGCTGTAGAGCAAAGCGCTGCAGGTCACGTGATCCATGAGAGACGGATCTGCTCATGCAAAGTTACAATGTCTGATTTCTGAAGAAGGCAGCCCGCTCGAAGCGTCGACATCAGTCAAACACTGTATTGACCCCAGAAATCATCAATTAATACCCACATTAGTCTAATATTTGGGTCAAAAGTTTAATTTTGGGGGAAATTACAGGTTTAGGACCCCCAGTGGCCAAAAGTTACACAGTAGCCCTTTAAATAAATTCAACATTTCATACAAAATACATTGAATCCCCTAACTGTTAAAAAAAAGGAATATAATAGCTTTACAAAAAAGAAAAAGAAAACAGGAGTTATGCAGGAGAAAAGGTGAATTTCAATTATGTATATTTTAATCAAATGAATAGGGCACTTAAATATTCTTCCAATGCAATGATTTTACAGAATAGAAAAAGAAACAGCAAAACAAACTGCAAAGAGAAAAAATGTGGACTGTAAACATTGGTTTTTATTGCAAACAGAAATGTTGAATCTGTAAGGGATGTTACAGCATAGGCCACAGGTAGACAGAGGTTCCACAAACAGAAAACCTCAGTGGCAACAGCAAGCACATAATATCATTGTTATTTCAACTCAGCTATGCAATAACAGCCTGCCAAGTAAAAAAGAATTTTACAAAAACAGTCAAAAGGACAAAGTCAAGGCAAGACTGTGACATCTGCTGATGTTACATGAGAACTGCATATTGATTAATTTCCTTCTGAGTTCTGAAAACAAGCAATGAAAATGGTGAAAGACTGGCTGTGAATGTTGAAATATGATTTTGAATCCACTGATGAACTGTCCAGCAGAGCTTGGGACCACAGAATGAAAACATGTCATCCAATGTTCAACGTTGTAATGAAAATATGTGTTTACAATCTTGCATCGTGAAAGAATGACTTGAAGTTTTAATTGGCCAATTTGCACTCAATGGAAAAAAACAAACTCTAAGATTCTAACTTTGCACAGTTGATGCTACAACATTATTACTGATTAGAATATCTCTAACTTGACGCTCCCTACCCGATTGGTTGTTAGCATCCTGGTGAGCATGTCTCCTTGTAAAAAAGAAAGAAAAAAAAGTTGATATGTCTGGCCTGACACTAAACATAATCACTGCCTGAAAACAAGGGGGAAGAGTTTTGAAGCCCTTTTTTGAAGTCAGCAGCAGCTTGGAGTCAGTAATGAGGATGTTGATTTTGTTCTGATTATGGGATTGCTGGTCTGTTTGTTTATATGGCTCAGCTGTGTCCATCCCTCCTGCTGAGCTACATGGACGCTAACTGCCAACATGTGAATCAAAATTACTCACCACCCAATTAGTCACACTACTCACACTCTGAGCAGAAAATATTCAGCACAACAAGAGATCAAATTCACAACTCTATACTGAGACTCTAGTTTCACATGAGATAGATCTGACTGGAGGTGATAAAAACAACAATAATGTATAATCATATTGCTGCTAACTATGTGAAAATTACAGCAGCTAATAATTCTATTTCTGATTTTTAATAAAAACAATACGGGGGAGGAGATGTTTATATGTTTAACTTGTAATCCATAGGACAACAACATCCACCTTTAGAGAATTCTCTTCTGACCTGCAGACAACTTTGCATGATTGTACGCATACACATTCGATTTACAATGGACAAACTCAAAAGGAAGCATCTCTAGTCTCTCTCACACACTGTGAATTTCAAGATGCACTTAAAAAGCGGCAGAAACAACTCATACACGCTCAAACCCTCTTAGCAAAAATGCTAAAATCTGAACACTCCCATTATACATAATTTAGGGGAATCTATATTCATAGAAGTGCGGGGCGTGTTGTGCTCAATGGGGTAAAACGCCCCTGTGTGGCTAATGGAATGGCCTGAGTTGCGTGATTGAGTGAAATGTGCTGGAAAGATTGGGAGGAATTTTAGTGCAGATAAATAAAGAGGAGATTCTGCCTTTTACTGGGCGTCAGCATTAATGCGGCATCTCCCCAGGTGATCAACACATTCAAATGGAGAGATGGGGAGATGGAGAGAGAAAGTGATGGGGGAGACAAAGAGTGGATGAAAGGGAAAGTTAGATTGAGATATACAAGGGAATGAGAGAGAGAGAAAGAGAGAGAGGGAGGACACTTGAAGAAATAGCCTGCCTCAATCTTCTCTGCATGCAGAAGGGCCATAGTATAGCATCCCATATATCATTGTAATGTTACCATTGGAGGGTTCAAAGGAAGCTAAAAAAAGGGAGTGAAAAAAATGGGTCTTTGCAAATTCAAAGTCAAAATAACCAAGGGACATTATGAAGCTTCTGCAGTAGTTGACTTGAGAAGGCCAAGGCTGTCGCGTGCATTTCTGTCCTTTTTTCCTCTTCTTGCCCTCCATAATTTTATGTCAAATGTGAGCGAGGAGCTCTTTCTTTCCCACTCCCACTTTCCACATCCATTACGTTGGGAGAGATGCAAAGTGAACATTTCAATTGGATTGCAATGGCCAGTTAGTGCTGCTTTGATCCCCACTCTGCTCTTTGAGGGCACCATTGTTCCTGATTTGCTGGCTTGATTTGGCTGCCTGTGGATAATGGCCGAGGAGCCAAAGACCGGCCTGCTCCCATCAACCCATTTATCCTTATCACAGGTTTGAAGCTCAAAATAGAATTAAAAGATATACCCTTAAGATGTGAAGTGCCTCAGTTGTGTAGATATACGCAAACTGGACTTCATTGTACAACACTGATATAAGTATTCAATCCCCACACAAAATGCAGAGGTGCATAATCCTGTTGCACCTGAAAGATGGCTGGTGTTACAAAAAAGTGGCAGTTACAGTATTGTTAGGGTTCACGGTCCTTTATCTCACCAATCAAGCACTGATACAATAAATTGCAGCAGAGGTGATTTAAAGCATAGAGACATTTCTTCTTCATCTAAATTGTCCAGCATCACCTTTTAAAGTCAAGCTGAATGATATGCATGTTATCTGAATGCGTCTCAGATTCTTTAATACAAAGCGTCTATTTAAGTCAACATGGTCCCTTTTAGCAGAGTCAAAGCATGCCCTTTGACATCAAAAAGATTCTTATTTAGTCAGTGAGAGAGCATAATTTCATTTTTCATGATCAAAGCTACAGGCCTCTCTTTATAATATACTGAATGAAAAGGAGCTCTCACAAGTGTTTGTGCACACATTGTTGTTTTACATCAGTCTATGTATGTGTCTTAAGAAAAGGATTTATACTCAACCTAAAAAAAATCACTGCTTTTAGCTCTCTGTCTTTTTTTTATACAAGATTCAATTGTAACCATTTTTTTTTTCAAATATATCTTTACTGGTGCAAACACTTTTACATTCTACACATGTTTACATGTGTTACTGTTGTGATGATCACATGTGAAAATGTGTTTTACCCTTGCATGCAGTATGAATAAAACTTTAATACAAAATTCCTTTTACACGGCCATGTTAAAAATTCTTTTTCAGCTGCATGCATTTATTATCTTTGTAAATTTGCCCCGGAGTTGATCATTGATCAGCTTTATGCATTCGATTGTCTGGCTTTGACCTTAAAGCATCAAATAGCCAGAGCCTTGCATCGTTCTGGCTCTCCCACACCCAACCTTAAGATAACTTTACTGCAGCGCGTGTAAAGAGCGACTGCAGAGAACATTTGCTCAAGTGTCTGGTCTCCTCCCAGATACAAATGAACAATTTGTTTTCCATTTCTTTCCAAACCTTCATCTCAGCCTTTCTGCTTTGAAGTAGGGGGTGGAAAGGGAGGAGAAGGGTAGGAAAGGGGGGCTCACAGATTGAACGATAGTGTGTTTGTCTTCAAAGAGTCCCAGCTTGCTTACAAATGCACTGGCAAGTACAACATCTTCAAGGTGAAATTGATAAATCTTGTGGTGAGCTCTTTCATGGCAATAATAAGCAGAATTTGTAGAAAGGGTGCATGGATTTTTTAGATGCAAATGTTGTCAAACACCACCAGGCGAAGACTAAATTGAACTGTGCCAAGTAGATAAGAATGCATTGAGAAAGCACAGAGGTACATAATTACATTCATGAACAATATCCACCTGAGTCTGGCACAGCTTAATCAGGACTGATACAGTGTTTTATACTTTCTGTGCTCAAAACATTCCCTGTTTGCCCTTTGATCATCACCAAAGTTGGCTATCTTCAATAAATTTCACATTTCTGAAATAACCACAACGGTTCTCTTTTACATATCAAACACCTGATCTTATTGTAGTCATTCAGACAGAAACTTTCTCCAGGCACAGACTGAGTGCAAACAAACAAGCCATGAGGGGGAAAAAACAGAAAGACAAAGAGAAAAGGGAGAAACTCATCAGTTGTCCATCTGGCAGATGACATCCTTTGTACCCTCTCCGTCATTTCTGTCTCATCTGGAAGGATGGACAGAATCTCCCCTCTCTCTCTCTCTCTCTTTCTGGGATGACTGCTTCACTGAAGTCCCTGGAGACACCTTTCTCCTCTGTCTCTTGCTTTCAGTGGCTGCTATTTTCCTGAAACTTTATGAATTAGTTACAACCCTTTTTCCCCCCTTCTTCACTTCTCTTACTTTCTCATCTCTCAGCCTGGACGCAGATTCAACACCTGCCTCGAAACAAACTGTCCGTCTCTCTGTCCAGCTGTCTGTCGACTGTTCTCCTCCCTCCCTTTATAAAACTTCCCTTTTTCTCAATTCCTGTCTAGCCCAAACGCTCCCTGGGAAAAATACAAGATGAAATTGGGAAAAAAAAGAAAAGTATATAGATATATAGATAGATATATTTTTCAAGAAAAAAAAAGTTAGCACTCTCGCATTCGTAAATGAAATGCAGCTGTAGATCGAATGGCCTCACAACTCCCTGCTGTCCGCACACCCCGCTTCCCTCTTTTTCTCCCACTCCCTCTAAGATTGGGCAGACACAGGGGGTGGCGTGCATGTGTGTCCATGTCTGTGTGTGTATTTGTGTGTCCAACTCCTTTGTGACCGCTTTCCTGAACCCGAACCCTCCCTGCACAGAGGGAAATGGTGGACTGTGGCAACGACAGGGCAGTTTTACAGTGCACCGGGCTGAATGTTAAACTTATATTTAATGTATGACATTTCACACAAATCATCCGGCCACAGACATGACCCTGGGGTATTCCGCAGATTGCTTTTTCAGTGCCTCAGCAACTGTGGAATTATTCGTCCCAGAGAGAGAGAGAGAGAGGGAGAGAGGAGGAGGAGGAAAAGCCTTTGAGTTTGGTGAAATGATTGCCCTCTCACTGCTCTGGCCATCCCAGACTGGAAGCTCTCTCCCTCTCTTTTCTCTGTGATATCATGATCGCAGGGCCGTGCCAAATTGAAAACATCTTGGCAGTCTGGAGGCTGTATGAAATAACCATATATTATGTGTAGTATAACACCCGATTGGATAGCAAAACAATTATGCTGTTTTGCAGTCTCAAAAGATTCCTTGTGCTGCTCTCAACCCAGCTCTCCCTTCATTTCTATGTAAAAAAATCTTCAGAGGAAAGTATGAAAATTATCTGAGATTTGTAAATTGGAGTTGGATTTTAACCCCATACCCCCTCCCAGAATCTCGTCTGACATGAATAAGTGTACAACAGCTTACAGAAATATGTACAAACCCAACCACGGCCATCTGTACGGATTAAGAAAAAGTGCTGTAAATATCTCAAATGCTCTATCGTTTTTGTGTCGACACGGTATGGAAACAGTGAAAACAACAATAACAGTTCATGAATACACAGTGAGAGGAGCCCTTGCATTCCCAAAACACTGCAGCCCTGCAAATAAACATAGGTCCTTTTTTTAACACTATGTCAAGAACCACAGAGGGAAAATTCTACATTTTCTTTCTTACTTGTTGAATCACCCTTGCAAAACAATGTATATAGTATAACAGATTCTACAGCTGGCTCATCCATTTTATCTGAGGGGGACATTTTTCAGCATTTAGGTTTAGATATGAGAGGCACGCTGTCCACTACATCAGCGTCACTCTCTTTTCTCAAGGTTAGACGGCTGTGGAATTTTATGAGCATCAAGTCACACTCAGGAGAGTCAAGACACACAGAAAACACTCGGCATGCACATTAACAGACCAATCCTGGCGCTGAATAATGTTTGTCCGCATTTGTCCCATTTTTTTGGATATAAAATCATCGCTCATGTTTCTTCATGCCTGTCGTGTGTAAACAACTGGGACAAGAGGATTAGGAATTTCGCATCACGCCTAATTATGAAGAATCATTTGCTATAGCTAAGATTATCAGGACTGCAAATATTACTGGGAAAAAAACAGGCCATTTAATGTCCCTTTAATGACAAACATTTGAAATGCTTTAAAGTCAAAATCCAAAAATTTTCAAAACAACTATATTTAACCATGTTGTGCTTTCAAGCTTGGATTTAGGGTATAATATAAAAGTGTGTGTGTGTGTGTGTGTTTGTTTTAGGCTCACTTATGATAAACAACAAAGATAAGAGGATCTGAATCTCTGTATTGTGTCTAATTATGAAGGATCATTTGATACAGCGAACAACGTCAGCATTGTAAACATTACAGAAAGATAAAAAAGAATATCATACATTGTGTTAAGTCCCCCTGCGCCACACACTCTCACACACAAACACATACAAACACTGCAAGTCACAACCACAGTCAACAGCATAATTATCAGTTTCCCCACAGGGCGTTAGGAAACCTGTTCCTAATTGGAACCCAGTTGGGACTTTACATGGATTAAAATACATGAGGCTTCAGCAACAGGAAAACACACATGCATGCACACACAAATATAAAAACACACCATCCCCTTGAGTTGCCAATGTTTTCCCCAAATTTTATTTACGCTAAGTCTTGCATGATCCACATTGTCTCGCTACACACGGGTCGAGCACAACAATACGAGTCTCCAAAGCACAATTACACCACTATTTTCCCCTTGTTTTGTATTCTGTTTTTCTTTATTTTTGTTCCATTTCCCTGACTTAAGCTGTTGTCTAATGGACAGCACCGTGACAGAGAGGAGTTTGGTATCAGATTGAAGCCGGTTGCCCTTTTTGCCAATTTGCGAGCAGCCTCCTCTGTACTTGTAAGATGGCCAATTAGCTGACCGTCTGACAGAGGCTCTCTGACTGTGGCTATTAAAACACACACTCGTAGCCACACACATGCACACACACGCAGAGTAAGTACGGAAGCACACATACATCCACGTCTGTGCACACGTCTCTATCTGCTTTTTTCTCTCTTTTTTTTTTTTTTTTTTGCGAGGTGGGTGCCTAGGCCTCACCCCTCACCTTCTACTCACAATTAGGAAGACACACTCCTCCAGACACACACACACACACACACCCACACACGAGGCCCTTCATTTTCCTTGCCAAAAGATGCTATGCTCATTGACCTCCCACCTCCACCTGTTCTCCTGCCAGCCTCCTTTTTCTTCACCTCCTCCTAAACATTTTCTTCTCCCTCTCCATTTAATCTTTCTCTTCTCTCAACCTCACTTCCATTCCCCCTCCTCTTTTCTTACCTCTGCATCCCCTCACACTTTTACCCTCTCCTAATCTCCTACCATCTTCATCCATAAACAACCATCCTCTCCATCTGACTCCATGCCATTAGTCTGACTCCTTTCATCTTCTCTTGCAGCTTTTAACTTAAACTCATCTTTACCACATCTATTTGGAATATTGGTGTCTCTCTCACACACTTTTTCACTTTTCCGCAGTTCTGACTGTAATTTTTCACACTGTGTGAGCGTTTAGTGCAGTTTACATGATTATAAATTATCCATCCATCCATCCAAATCAAGGGGTTCGCTCTTTGGTTTGTTTTCTGCATTAAATCCACAAAGTATCATCAGCATATGTTGTGAAAGGAAGACAGAAATGTGTGGTCTAAGACAATTTAACACAAGCATTAAAACATAAAAAACATTAGATACATTGTTTATACATGGACAGTGCAATATGCTTCTTATCTCAGTTAATAATTAATTTGATAATTAATATAGTTGCAGCACTGGAAGTGCCATATTGAAAAAATAAAAGACTAAAGAACCTTACATGACACTTTGTTTGGGATGGATTTGTAGAAATGAAAAAGTGAGACTATGTCAGTGTAGCACAGCAAACCTGATAAACTACACATGGACATGCCAACAGGGATACAAACCCATGCACCTGGGGGACATTTATCCTAGACCTTAACCTCCAACATCCCCTTCCCCATCCCTTATCTTTGTTGTCCATCAGAGATGTTTGTTTAAAGTCTCTGCTCCTGTCCCATCATCTCTCTCTCTCTCAACTGCCGGTCAAGTTCAAGGGGTCCTCTACAAACACACAGGGTGGTCACAGAGTGCCAAGGATGAGGTCAACAGCTTCCAGAGACTATAAATGCATAAGGTACGAACACCTGCAGGCTTACATGCTTGTGCACCGGTCGTACAACATTCAACATTCACAGAGGAAAACCATATAAAGAGACAGTTTATGTAACACAAACACACACATACATATCAAATTATATTGAGGAGAGAAATTCACAAGGCACACATTTTGACTTGGAAAATCAAATAAATAAATAAATTGCACTGACACATTCACACTCATCGCAGTGCACCTGCATTCTTGAGGTCTGTCGACTGCAGTCAAAATGGTGGACACAATAACAGCGGGCTCAGCTTTGATTCCTAATATGGAGGAAACAATTCTATTCTTTTTCTGTGGAGCTGCTGATACTGAGAGATAAAATTCAACCTACCTTTCTCTCTCTCTCTCTTCCTCTTACACACACAAACACATAAATATTCCCCACCCTCCGTCTTGTTCGTTTTTTTTGACGGACACAGGACATTGCTGTGTGTGCTGGCTTCAGCAGTAACATTGTTAGAGGGTGTTAAGACAGAACCGTCGTGACACAGATACACCAAGATAAATCTTCAAAGATCAGAGTGGCATATATTGTGATTTTGTGCAGTTAAAATAGTTGAGGAAAATTGCTTTTAAAAATTTAAATCAACTTCTAGGAGACAGGTTTCACAAAAATAGTTTAAAATCACCTGCAAAATGATCTCAACACTTAAAAGCATGCTTACATCCTAAGCGTTGTCACAGAATGAAACTAACAAAGAAACTTTACTTTTGCTCTGCTCAGAACTATTTGCATTGGAAATGCAATCTGTATGCCTATCTGCAATTATTTCTAATTAATTTCATCTAATTCTTGGGAGACTATTTCAGTCCCAGAATTAACACAAAAGAACTTCCTGCCTCAGTTCTCACACCAAAGATAATTATAAAGTTAAGAGGGTTTGCTAATTTAAAAATGCTATCTGCATGACATCAAATATACATCTTTGATCTCACTCTGTCCCTGATGGTTAAATGCCTTTAATTATATTCCAGAAAAATTAACTTTTCTGAATAATTAACAGTTGCCTTTTTGTTTGTATGTAGAGTGTGTCGCATACTCTTTGCTTAATTAATGCCAGTGACAAACAAACACTATACTATTCAAATGTGCAGAAAATCCATCAGTTGCATATCAAAACAGTATATTCAATTGTGCATTCCCCATGCAATTGCTTTTATGCAATACATGCAAATAGTTTTGCCATTCCACCCACATATGACTTGCACTTGGAGCAATTTCCTTAAATCTCAGAATACCGTGAACAATAATCCTTACATTTTGTGAAAAATTGCACAAAGCACACACATGACCCACATGTGTTACTGACAATCAGGGGGGGACTTTCTCTATATCTCATTATATTCCCCTATAGCATATCAGCATCTCCCTAGGTGAATGTGTATACATACAGGGAGCAAGAAAAAGAGTCAGATGATTCATATTATCTTTATCACCCTGCCACAGGAGTCGACTTGCCTCCCCTCTTTTCCCCTCCCCATTATGTAAAACTATGGATTATGTTTGGTATGCACATGAGTCCTGCATTCAGAGGTCTGTGTTTCTATGCATGCGTGCATGTTAGTGACTTTATAGCATGTGCTTGGGAGGAATGTGGGGACTAGGGTGTATATACATCTATGCATGCATGTATGCATCCATGCAGAAACCCCCTCCATCTCTCTTTCTCTCCATCTATCATGCATCCATAGGTCTATCAGCTTCGGGAATGAGGTGTGGAGGGAGAGGAAGGGGCGAAGGGTGCAGAGGGGGAAGAGAAATAAATTTAGCCCCCCTACTTTAAAAATGCACATACATTTCCATACATTGGAAAGGCAGTGAGGTGCACACACCCTTGCTGCTGTATCCCCAATATACCCCCCCCCCCCCCCCCCCCCCCCCCCCCCCCCCCCCCCCCCCCCCCCC
>JAOXYM010000019.1:16244616-16273570 GCA_028567055.1 Leptatherina wallacei
CAGTGTTGCACTGCAATGTGAAGGGAGAAAAAAGCCCAAAGTGCCATGCAGATCTATAATTTGCACATTTACAGCACTATCGCCAACACCCCAACACACAAAAGCACACACACACATAACCAAAAACACAGAATACAGCAAAGATGAATGTGTGTGTCCCGTTCAGTGGGTGTGGGTGAAAATCTACCCCTTGCCATATTTATCTTCATAAAAGCAGAAGGTGCATGTGTGTTTGTCTGTATACATAGTGGTTGTGTGTCTGGACTCGTTTGTTTTCGTGTGTTTGTGTGTGTACATAAGTTCATTTACCTCAACTGAAGAAAGAAAAAAAAAGACTCCTGTTCCTCTCATACTGTATAAAAAAAGAAAAAAAAACTCAACAACATAGATTCTTCTTGATTCCTTGATGTAATGCACATCAAAATATTGCAGCATGCACTGCGGGCCAAAATAAGCAATTCAGTCAGGCGAACGTCTCAGGAGTTTGCAAGTCGCGGTGCCTTTTACGCTAAATCCGCAATTCCCAAACTCCTTCCTTTTTTCATTTCCATACCAAAATGTATTTGTTGATGCATAGATTCCAAATAGTTTAGAGTCTATTTGCCGTCTGTCATGTAGCAAGGCTTTCAGATACTGAAACAACAACCACGACCTTTCCCTAAAATGCAGCCGAAACACCCAACCCTTGTAGATAATGACAACCTGTCGTGAGAGAGGAGAGAAACATGAGTGTGGTATTATTAAGCTAGACTAGTTTGTTCAGGAGAAGTGTTTTTGGCTTTTAAAAAGTTCCATTTTGCACTCCCCAGGCGATGCATATGGGGTACCCCAGGGAGGTGTTTGTGTGTGTGTGTGTGTGTGTGTGTGTGTGTGTGTGTGCACAGGAGTGTAATATGTGTGCATGCACTAAAATATTCTGACTGAGCTGTCTAGCGGCTCACAGAGCAGAGAGATGTGTCCTGTCTCCTGCATTCAAATATGAGTGGGTTTTGGAGAGCAAAAGTAAACAGATATGCTTGCTTGAACACACACGAGAACGCATGTATATGCACACCTGCTGTCTCGTATGCATGCATGTGCACCAAAACACACAGAAATACTGTATGAATGTGAGCACAGGACATGTGAACACGTGAGTTTGTGTGTGTCTCCCCATCTGTTGTCCGTCTGTATTTCAACATATCTGCCCATCAATCTCGTCACTAGAAGAGCTGCACGGCTTTGCCACGCTGACAAACACAGCAGTGTCATTCAGCCAATAAATATTTAAAAAAAGAATGTTTCACTCGGGACAGTCAACAAAAAGCTGGTCGTCATGGACGTGCCCTTTCATAGCCTGTGAAGCTGCAGTTTTATACGGCAATATAAACCTCTGCAGGTCCACATTCTCAGTTCAATCCTTAAGCCCTTTAATTCTTTTCCATATCCCACTTGCAGTATATGGGCTGTAATATAAGATAGCCCAAGACAATGAGCTGTCCAGTTGCCGTGGGGGTTAGCTGACAGTGTGTTATGAAAGTGGAGGCAGGAGGGATACAGAGAGGTCGAGTGAAGGGTAGGATGGGGCCCTTCAAAGAAAATATGACCCTTAAAAAGCCTCGATTGTGCGACTGGAATCCTCCTTGCTACCATATTTCCTCCTACTCTTCCCTGTTCCTGCCCCTCCTGCTCTCACTCTTGTCCCTCCTTCACTTTTCTCTTTCCTCACTCAGTCCTTTCACACACAGATGTGTTGTCTGTCAGAACCATGATGATAAATTAGCGCGGGTGCTGCTGGTGAAATAGGAGCCGGTGTCTGAGGGCAGAGGGCGATCCAGTGGACAATGCCAGGGATGAACCATTGATAGTTCAGCTGTGACTCAGTCTGGAGAAACACTCTGGTCGGGACAGTGCTGGAGTTGTATTTGCTTCCAGTATCATTACAGTATCGTCAGGCTATAGTTTATGTGAAAGAATCTTTACAAACTTTTTAGTCAGAGGAGGTTATTGTTTTGTCTTTTTTTTTTGAAAGAATTAGTTGCAGCTTATATGATAAAAAAAAAGGGTTATTTAAACTATTCAAAGTAAAGATATGGTCATTAGTGTAACATTTAAAATGAATAAAATGCATAAAAAAATATATAACTTTCCAGATTTAATTTTCTCATGTTATCCATTAATGTGTTTTAGTTTTTTCAAAATAGTAGGAGAATGTTCGAAATGCTTTGCAAAATATATGTTTTATACAATACCTGCAGCTCAGTAACAAATTATTTTCATGCATTTGTGTGTATGTGTGTGTTTGTAGGGGCAAAAGAGGCTGCGTGTATCTGTAGGTGTTTTTTCCCTTTTTTTGAAGGGGGTGATTTCTTTTTTCTTTTTTTTTTTACCTGCAGGCTTTGGTTTCTCGTGCACTTGTTTGTGTCTATGCTTGGATTTGTGTGTATGTGTGTATGGACATGTGTTTCTCATGAAGGCCCATGCCGGGCAAATTAATTCTCAGAAGTTGCATGGCGGGGGCTCTCCTTCCCTTTGAAATGGGGCATACTGCTCCCTGTAATCAATAAGTCAAGCCATCTCGGCCGCATGTTGCAAACCCCCCGGCACACAGATGAAGAAACCCAATTTACTCATCATAAATTCTGATTCCCACAATAAATATGAGAGAAAGTCCCACGGTATCTGGAATCTCAGGAGCGTTTGAAATGCTGACTGGCCCTCGCATCGGCCTGGGTTTGCTTTGTTGGTTGGAATGAAATAAAATCAAAAAAGTGTTGAATAATAATAATGTGGGGTCAGGTTTATTCATTTTGATCTGAGACAGAAAAATTCAGAGGGCTTTTTTCTTTTTTTTTTTAATAATAAAAGTGCCCTATTTTCATGCCAGCATTAACACAACATACAACATCAAATCAAATACATGTTCCATCTTCAGTAAAAGCACATTACATGCATCACAGACATTTTTGTCTACCTTTTGACAAATTTTCCCTCTTCCTTAAATCTGGGCCTTTTCTAATGAACCCCGACAGGCACCTCCAGACAAGTGGTGACGTGTGCAGGCAAAGGCATGTGACGTTGGGGACATGCTAATCTAACAGACAAGTGCTGTCTCTCCTTTTTAAAGCCCCTCTGCTCAGTAGGCCCAAGCACATGACAATGACCTGGGGAGGGGAAAGTGTGGCAAAAACGTGACACACCTACAGAGAGTGGGATGGGCACTGCTGAGTTGTATCCTTTAACAGTGGTTATTTGAAACGGGGGAGGCAAGAATAAAAGGTAAAAGAGGAAGAGTTTACTCAAAAGTCAGTGCGTTTTTATTGGTGATCAGTCCATGAAAAGCTACTTGTGCAAACATAAGTGTTGGCAAGTGTCACTGTATTTGTATGCATGGTGCTAAAATGATTTAATGCAACATGGCATCCTCAACACCAGTGGCGCTCTATCTATCTTCTTTTTGGCAAGGACTTCCTGCTCTCCAGAGCGGTTCCGTCAATACATGACATTTATGAGGCTCCCATGAGCCCCGGCGCACGTTGCCCAGACAACTGAGACAGCTTCAATGCCATGACAACAAAAATGCCAAATACTGCCATGGCCTGCAGCCAAGGTGGCGCTCGGAATTGCCCACAAGTGAACAAAGCAGAGTTTAAACAAAAGCCTCTTTCAGCTGATAAGAGGAGAAAACACATGACATGAGATGATAAGACGAAAAGACAGGAGTAACTTCAAGAGTAGAGTGAATTTACGAAAAAAGAAAACTGGGAGAGAAAGCAGTTTTCTCGTCTAGTCAATACAGCTGTCTTCGTTTGTAAGGCGATGTTAAGTGCACTAATTCCTGACCTGTTAGTTACATCTGAGAGGAGAGAGCTTTGCTGGCTGCTAATCCATAAGTCTGCTGCTAAGTGGTTCATCAGCGAGTGCCTGAGATCGAATGTCACCAATTAAGATGCCTAAATGCCTGGCTAATTGTGCTCAAAGTGTAGTGCGCTGTCTCTCACATGATCACACATGATTAGCGCTAACACGCACACACACCTAGCTAATTGTGGGCAGTTCATTGGAGGGGCCTGACAACATGAAAGCAGCTGTAAGTATGGCAGAGAACAGACAATGTGATTGGCAAAACAATTTATCCCTATAGTCACATTATTAGCAATTAAGATCAAACATGTTTCAACTTTACTGGCTAATAAAACCAACGGAAGCTTTTAATGGCTCAAGATAACACAACACTATCTTCAGCAAGCTAATGTTAATATACAATTAAGCCTACAAGGGATTTGATTAACCACTGCTAATGCTATAAGTGAGGGGAGATAAAATTCAAATGTTCCAGTATCTTTTATGAGAAAATTTTTTTCTATAGAGAATATTTGGACATCATTTCTAATTATACTTTTATTCTTAATTTTTCAAAAACAAATAGTTGCTTGTGAGCGTACTGTCTCCTCTACACCAAATATAACACTTACAGTGTGTATTTGGAGGAGAAAAGATCCTGTAAAGAATGGGAACAGATAACATCTGCTCCAGGCCTCTCCCTGCCTTGGCCCACAGGTCTGAGGAGCAGAGCGAATTGTGTCTGAAAGGGGATGATACCCATCGGAATGTTAATGGTGCTGAATATTTCAGAGGTGGGATCATCACATGGCAGCAGGAGGACGGCTGGGTTTCCCGAAAGCATTTAGCGGTTGAAGTTCCCCAGTGTTATTGTAAACCAGGAGTCAAAGATGATTTCAATGCACAGCTAACAAGGTCCAGTTGCTGTCAGGGTGGTTTGAGATGGCTGTCTGTCTCCCTCTTTCTTTCATGAGTAAATTAAAACGCCTGCTTTAACTTGAAATTAATTTCAATATTTACTAATTTTCTTTTTTGAATTTTTTGGTTCATTGCAATTTTGATCATTTGAATTTAACATTTGAATCAAACAAAGCTAAAGCAACAGAAGCAATAGAATACCTACATTCTTTTGCCAGAACTGGTTGTACAGAAATCACAGGATGTGCAGCTTTTTGTAGAAGCAGCTGCCGTCAGACTGAAATCCATTCAAATGCAATAAAAACAGGTAACTTGTATTCCTTATGGCTCTTTTACAGTGTTTGTCATGATGAAATATCAGCTAATCATTACGCATATGGCAAATGCACTTACTATAGCCATGACATAAGTTGTTCTTTAGGCTTTTTTTAAGGAAGAAAAAAAAAAATAAATAAATAAAACAAGGGGATTGCCCCAACAGTCTTTATAAACATCTGGTAACCACTATGGTACCTTTATTTGAGCCAAAATGACTGGTTGTGTTAGCCTTGGGAAAGCAAACGAGAAAGAAAAGAGAGGAGGCTCTTTTTTTTCAGCCAAAGTGAAATTGAAGTTCATTGAGGGAGAAAAAAAAGAAGATAGGAAAAGAATGAACAGAAGGAAGAGACCAGGTCTAAAATTAAGAGAATTATTGCATGCTCCCAGATGTGTGCAGGGAGGATGACCTGGGAAAGTCAAAGTTGTCCCCCATCAATCATTGCCATATGCTTCCAGAGAAATGGATCCTGCAGGACACTTCATATTCCCCTTTCTGATTAGTTCATTTGAGAGATGAAGAAGGAGGGGAAAAATGAATGGTGGCGCTTTCTGAAAATGGACGGTCCTGGTGTAACCCAAGAACACAGCGAGTTCAATGTCAAAATTAAGGCCTGCTATTTAAGACTTGAGGGATCATTTTTTTGTCCGACTCTTCCTCGCTCACTGCCCTCCTCCTCCTTCCGTGCTCCATCTTTTTCTTTGCAGAGGTCGGTGTCAGGGAGCGATAGAGTGAAGGCAATGTGTTCTTAACTCTGATCAAAGCAGGGAAGGAGGAAAGCTTTTCTAATGACTGGCATTCTCTCTCCTTTCTTAATCCATCTCTCCTGTCTCCCATCTCTCCCCTCTCTCTTTCACTCGCCTTTCTCTCTCAGGGCATTGGTAATTATCGGTGAGGTCTTAGTGACTGCAAATGAAATTACCATTTAAGAGAGACGGAGAAAGAGACATCCCCTTTGCCATAGGAGAGGGCTTAAGTGAGGCAGCTAGGGTTTCAACTATTGATTTTTAAACTGCTACATCAGAGAGTGTAATGCTTTCATAATTTCAAATAAACTGTCTGGTTACGAAGTACTAATGAGAGAAAGAGTGAGAGCGGACCAAAAGAAGTAAGAGAATGATGGGGGTTGAATTTTAAGTGTGGATGTGCATGTAGGGAAATTAAAGTAATGCATTAGTCAGACAAGATGATCAATGTCTCAATAATCCTGAAGCAACTAGTAGCTCTTTGAAGAAATTTGTGACAGCTGCTAAATATCTTATAAGTGATGACAACGTAATGCTGGACATGTAAATACAACTGCATTGTTGCACTTGTATTTTTAATGCAATCTCTCACAAATTTGTAGATTCAGGTGAGAAACAAGAAAAAAAAAACGGTAGAAGTTGCCGTGATTTCATTTCACACAAATACCGCCACGGGGCTTGAAAAATACATTGCTGCTAAAATATCAATTTTCCAACTGCCTTTTTGAAAAAGAAGAACATGGAAGGAAATCACTTTTTCTTTCAAATATAAGGCACACATTCATTAGAAATTTCAGATATGATACATAAAATAACTATCTGTCCAAACACAATGCAAGCCGTGACAGTTTTTTTTCTTAGAATAAAGATAGATAATAAAGATGAGGGATAAAGAAAGGAAGATGGATTTTTTGGATGACACTGCATAAACCCAAATCTCTCTCCCTCTGTCTGTTTTCCTTCCCCTCTTTCTCTCACCACAGACCGCAGGCAGTTGAAGGCAGCTTAGAAATCTCTTACATCTGGAACAGCCATAATTCGTGGGATTTGGCCTGACAGCCATGACAGGCATTGGGGCGGCCAGCAACAACTGTCTCCTGTGTTAGTAGCAGTGTGTGAGACGACGAAGCGCAAGAGACAAAGAGTGACAATATGCAGCGTGTGTGTAAACATGAGATTTGTTGTTTAAGCAGGAAACTCTTTAAGCTTACGCCAACTTCAACAGAGTTTTTGCAAGTTTTTAACCAAGTTTGGACACTAATTAGGGCTCTGCATATATTTATCATATACATTTGCATGGAAATAATGAAATAAACTGAAACTGACAATAATTATCAGAATTTTTTTTATAAGGTTCTACGAATCCTCATATGATAATAAATTTGAAATTGTTTGATGGTGGATGTTAAACCTTGTGCATCATCTGTTTTGAAGCTGTTTTAGTTTTCACTGGTTATAATTGTTCTTTTTTTTTAGCAATTTTGCAAAGTTATATTTACAGACACTCCACCTCCTCACACTACAACTTTAAAGGCAAATCTTTAAAAAAAAAAAGACAAACAATAAAATATATTGAATCTAAATTATTTTAAAGATAGCAATAATATTACTTCCAAATTGTCTATAAATTAAAGAATTTGATATCAGAACAACCTTTCATAAACAGTATAGTCATTACCTTTAGCGCTGTGATTATGCTTTATATGTGTACTCCAAAAAGAGCCCAACATTGGACTTTTTCTATGGCTCACTCTTTACTATGTTGCAACTTGAAATACAGACTCAACAGTCAACAAACCATCATTATTCAATATTCTGCATATTTTAATACATTTTAGCACAAATCATATTTTACATAAGTCAACTTTGAATGCAGGAGTGTTTTTCAATGCATGATGGAATTACTTCTTCCACCTGAGTTAAAGCTTTATTCTACCATGTGTGGTTTTGTGTAGCACAGTGCTGCTGTGGTCAGCACAGTTGCCTCACAGCAGGAATGTCCCTGATCCAAGTCAAGTCGGGCCCTTATACGTAGAGTTTGCATGTCCTCTCTGTACCTGCATGTTTTTCTTATCTTTTTTTCTGGTTTATTCCCATATTTTTGGTTATTTGAACACAATTATTAATCAAATCATAACGTCTGTCTCTGTGTGATAGACTTACAACCTGTCCAGAAAGAATCCCGCCTCTTCCCCTGGGGCAGCTGGGAGAGGCTCCAGCCCTCTACAACTCTGAGTAGGATAAAATGGTTATAAAATGACTGGATCTGTCACATCAAATTGACAGAGAGGATGATAGGAGACAAAAATGCACTAATGACTTGGTTAAACATCCCATTTAAAAGATTATCCAGGATACTAAACTTCCAGTATATCTAGTTCAGTCTCAACACGTTCAAACATATGTGGACTTTCACATGCATGCAACAGACATAAACTGGCGTGCAGCATTAAAAAACAGCAGCGTCCATGTGTTTCATGGCGTGCCAGGGGCTCTCTGTGTCAGCCCTAAATATTACACACAGACAGTAGCTATCACTTCCAAGTCTGAAATCCCACATTCCACATTCCTGATTCCATCGGCTCGCCTGCTAAGCTGGGCACCACATGAAGAGCCATTGTTAGAGAGAGAGGGGTCATGTATCTCTCCTGCTCTCTGTCTGTCTGTCTGTCTGTCTGTCTCTCTGCCCTCCTTCCCTCTCTCCACCCATAAATCTCTTACTGTCACACTCTCCATCTGTGGCTCTCTTGCTCCGTCTATCTTTACGATTCTCCCTCTGCTGGTTTACATCTATCTTTCTTTCTTATTCCTTCTGTCCGCCACTGTGCTTTCTTTGTCACCTGCTTCTCCCACACAGTTTTCCTACCATCTTGCATGCGTTCTGTTTATGTCTTGCTATACCCCACTCAAGCTCCTGACTCCTACAGATGCCGTTTGTCTGTGGGCTCTCCTCTTCACAAGACTCTCACTTTGCTCTCTGCTTCTTTTCCTTTGTGTCTCCTTGTCCGTATCCTGCTGTCTGTCTCTCCATCTCTCTCTCCCTCTGTGTCTCCAGATATTCATGTAGAGATTTTCTCACATGTTAGATATAGATTTATGACCCCAGCCAGATCCCCGTGGCCACTAAATTTGATACCATCCACTAAGCCACATAGTTTTTTTCTTGTGTTTGGGCTTGTCTGTTGTGTGTGACTATGGGTAAGTATGTATGTGTGTGTGTGCGTGTGTGTGTGTGTTCATGCATTACAAGGTGGAGGCGGGTGACTTTTAAAGGGTTAGCTTGGGTACGGTGGGTGCAGAGGAGGAATTTACAGTTTATTGAAGCACAGCAGTCAGGTGTGTATGTGTTTGTGCACATGTGTGTATGTGTGTGAAAGAGAGAGAGAGAGAGAGAGAGAGAGAGAGAGAGTGCCTGTGGGTGCCAGGTGACCAGGCTAACCTCTTGGCTGATGCTTTGGATTTAGCCTTTGGAAAGCAGAGAAAAATAAAAATGGAATGCTTTTTCAATTACAGATCAGAGAGAGTGAACAAAGGCAGAAGTAAAGGGAAAGATGAGTTATTGGGATCTAATATATCAAGGCTTTGCCCTCCTAAAATCTGGGTACATTATTTTGACTAGTGGAACATTTTGTACTACAATATTTGATGACTTAAGCAGATTCACATAATTTCGTTCAGTTTTTTTATGCTGCAAAGACTTTCGTATTGCAGGAGATAATGTATGCATCATGATACTTGTATATCGGAAATATGTTATGGTCTTACTTTCCTATAATTATCCAAGACTCTCATGCAATTCATATCGTAAAATTGAGTTGCGCTGTAATTGAGCTCACCGGCATGCACAAACAAGTGCAAAAATAGAAGATGGTTTGAACAGAATATGAAGTCACTCAGACACACACCTGTGGAAGACAGTCACTGCTCCTGTGTTTGAATTGCATGTTATTAATTCTGACAGTAAAGGCACGTGTACTCTGCCATGCATATTTTATTGGCTGTAGGTGGTATTTGTTGTGTATTTATGTCTTTTGTTTGAATACGACATTCCTTCAACCCATTCCACAAGTTGTCATGGGTGGGGTATTTTAAAATGGCATTGTGGAGCACCGAGGATTGTAATACGTTTGTGTGATGTGAAATTCGCTTTTGATGTTTGGCAAGAAGGAAATGCACAAACTAAAAGCCTTGCAAAATAAAGGAGTGTTTTTGCACATGTTTGTGCGCTGCCTCAAATTGTTTATCTGTCAGTCAGACGGAGTGTGTGCACATTGTCTGCGCTGGTGCACGTGTTTGCCTGCATGTGTGTTTGAGTGTGTGTCCACGCCTACATCTAAAAAGGCATATCTAGCTTCAGATCAAATGGTGTATGAAGGAGAGGAATGATAGAGAGAGAAAGTGATAGCTCTTTAATGTTACCTATCCACTCTCAAACCCAAATATAAGACCAGGAACATACAGAATAGGAAAGTGTGTTTTAGAGGAAAAGGAGTGACATGAAACACTTATGTAGAAAAGCTCTGAACATGACGTTGGCTTTGTAGGAAGGGGGTGGGTGGAAATGTTTCACAAAACAGAAAGAAAGACTAAATTGGATGGAAAGAAGAGTGAAGGCAGGGGCAAAGAATGAAACAGCGACATGCACTTTATTGCTTGTTTGCGTATGTCATGGTACAGTGATATTTTACATTTTGACTGAATGCTAACTATTGTGTCTATCTCACCTCTTGCTCATTTTTTCCCTCCATCTGAGGTATCTAAACTTTGTCATCACTGTGACTGACTAAAATGTTATCATGACAGCTGCATTCACATCCAGAGTCTTGTTTATTCAAGGTTTTTACATTTTTACATATAAATGATTTCTGTGTGCGAGTTATGTTGCTACAACAGCAAAGCATTAGTTCTCATAAAAATATGTTTTTTGCCTTCTCTCTTCACCTTTGTTCTCCCTTTTCCCCCCTTTTCTTTTTCTCTGCAGGTATGAAGCACGAAGTTGAAATGGATGAAAATATTTTCTGTGTAAATTCCCCCTACAAATCCCTTTCCTGTCTGATCTCTGGCTTTCATTTTTTCTTTTCACTGATGCTCTTTTTTGTCTCTCTACTCTGATCAACTGCTTGCTGTGAAACAGATTCTGTATACGAATAAAGGTATTTCTGTCTTTCTGGGCTACTGTTCCTTCTCTTGTGTAGTTGTTAAATAAACATTATGCACCCAATAAGTGACTCATACAGACACACACACACACACACACACACACACACACACACACATGTTCAGTTCTCTATGATCTTCTCACCGTTGCAACCACATTGTCTCACTCTCTTTCCAGACCAGGAAATTAACCTTGACATTTCTTAGACATAATTCCCTCTCATAAAAACATGTGTGTAAATATATAAAAACAAATGTGCGAAATATTCATAGAAGGAGCCATATGCGACAAGAGCCTGCATATGAAAGCAGAAAGCATCACTGGGGACGGATTTCCTTCCCTATCTGCCATCTTAACACAGTCATCATGCAGGGATCAAGTTCCTGCTTGAACATTATTATGCAGTGGGCTGTTTTTACTTTCAGCTGGAAGCTTCTGTACAGGTGAATGAACAACTCCTCTTAGATGCACTGCTGATTTAGAGACTAAATTAAATAATTCTGATAACTATAAGGGTTACAGTGCAGGAATGAGAGAGCATTAAATGATGAGTAAGACATATAGTTAGATCACAGAGGAATTAAGGAAACAGACATGGTTCAAGGACAAAGGGGCTAACAATATACTAAGAGGGACAGTCCAACACATAATTTGGATAGTAAACACAGGTTAAATTATGTATCTATTTCAGCTATGGTGCCAGCAGTCTAGCCAAAAGATTTATTTGTGGTGCACCCATGTGTATTTACTTTATGGGGAGTATCAGTCCACTTATGGCCACTACAGAAATAGACCTGTAAAGTCACAGAATACTATGCTCACCACCGGCTGTGTTGTGTATTAAAATGCATACTGGCTATAATACCGAATGCCTGCATGCATGCCCAACAATATCTTTCAATCAAACTGATTTAACATTGTTAGACATTTTCGTTGGGGGTGTTTTATCAATGTGAAGCAATGTCAGAATGCTGCCGTGTGTGCGTTTACTCCATATGGAATTGGGATGTTTGCACATGTGTGTGCATGCTTTCATTCTCTCGTCATGATGCACAGAGAATGATGCGAATCACAAATGGCTGGTTTTACTATTTGGACACTGGGGAGAGGCAAAAATGAGGCAGGAGGGATACAGTGAAAGACAAAGTGAGTGCAAAAGAGGGTGAGGGAAGCATGCTTGTAGGTAGTGATCATGGAATACCATCATACGACACGATCCCTACCCATCTGACCGGCCTCATTTTAGGGCAATGGAGCCCTGAGAAAAAAAGGCGCCAATGGTATATTATTCTGCCTTGGAAAATCTCCCTCATGTTTTTATTCATGGCTTCACCACAAACAACAACAGAATTTGATTTCCACTGTAAATACTCCAGACCAATGCAGAGCCTGAATGAATTATTTGTGAAAATGTCCTGGTGAGGCTCGAAAGAAAGATAAGCTTGGAAACTGTAAGAATTTGCTGCAGGAAGATGTTCACTGATGTGTGTATACTTACATGGGAAAAACAGCCATCATGTGAAAGTGGCTCCAAATGAACATCTCTGATCATTACCCAGTGTTATGGCATCTCCATAACCCAGCCCCACTCCAATTCACTGTCTCCTCCTGCTGGGCCTGTGTCGTATCCTGCTGAGTTTCACAACGGTAACTAGGATGAGGCACATGTATCTCCCAGAGATTACACCGCTGTTGTCCCCATGGTCACAGAGACTCTCACCGTGACAACCACATCTCTGTGTGACTCAGGTTCTTAACCTGATGGTCATAGACTGACAGATGGAGATCAGCAGCAGAGAGCACTGGAAACACTGCAGAGAAAAAAAAAGGAACCTTGGAATAAACATTCAGGAGACTAAAAAAAAAAAGGAAACAAAAGAAAAACAGCATTCAGTAATTTATAGTCAGATCTGTGAAATCAACCGATGGCCTGTAGTCAAACAGAGGATCTTATTAATAAATGTATAGAAGCTCAAGGATCTTCATATTTGGCTGGAATCCAGAAAGTTGTGTATGGCTGTTGAGCTGAAATTTAATTTATTTAATCAATCTTTTCTGAGCTGGAATGTGCTTTTCCCCCTGCATTTATCATCTTAAAGTTACTAAAACTACATTTCAAAAGGCCAGAATGAGTAATTGGTCAGATATGACCTGGCTTGTAAATGTATAAATATAGACATACATGTGTAATGATTAGTTTTCTACATTTAAGTGATCTGCACCACTAATTCAGTGGTACTCTCGGTATATTGGAAGCTCAAAGAAGGGGACTGACAAAGCTCTACATATTCCTTTTATACCACAGATTTATTTCCCTTTTACCGAATCATTTACATCTCAGACACACATAGAGACTAAGGTGGAGTGAACGTGCATCCGGTTTTGAATACAACTTCCTTGGTTGAGCCTGTTCTAAATTTCTGTTAGAGGTCCACTCAGAATCTAAAGCTGCACTAACGCTGGGCAAACACTACACCAAATGTTTTAAGCATGCACAATAGGTAACACAACACCTTGAGTTTGAATCGCCTGTCTTGCAAGGAGTAATTCTACAGCTTCTCTGCTCACACTTTGTGGTTCAGGTGCAACCTTACTGAGCACACTTCAAGTGATGATATCATGCCTGCTGTTTTGTTCACTGACTAATTCAATAAAGTTGTATTCATTTATTCCCAAATAAGATGGCAGTATTCCTGGTGTATGCAAAAACAGAGGGGTTGGGTTACTATGGGACATTTTTAAAGCTAAAATGTAACTACTGGCTTAAGATGAATTTAACTATGGTTATGTAGCACTTTTCTTTCTTTTTATTGTACTCATATTATAAGTATATCCAAAAAGCTGAGTCTCTCGAATTCTTTTGAATATTGAATGTTTTTAATAAGAAGAAAGAAAATATAGCCTTAAAAAATATGAGAAACTTTATCCTCAGAAACTACACAACACTGAACACACTTAAAACTAACACTTCTCAAAGAGGTACAAAGTAAAGATACTTGAATCCCTGAGGTAAAAGGCAAGAATCTCTGAATTCAGCTTTTCAACTCTATCTTAGTCACTCATCCCTGAGTTCTAACCATTCTCAACACCTCAATTAATACTGCATGGAAAAGGCCCAACTCTCTTCGTATTGAGGTGGCACTTGAAGGTAATCAATGGTAAATTCTGGCCAGATTTTGAAAGGTAACCTTGAAATTTGTGCACTGTGAGCTACAGCTTGTAAAATATTGTAACCTCAGAATGACTACGTAGGTACATACTGTACATTCATTATAGTTCTGATTTCTATCGCTTTGGAGACGCATAAAAGAGAGCACAGGCCAAACATCTGAGTGTAGACTGCTTGCAAGAAAGCATTTCTCACATACCAGAAAAGGCGATTGCCTTTTCTATCAGAATACCAGGATGATTTGTTGCTTTCAGGTAGATTGGATTTGCCTGGACAAAAAAAAAAGGATGAAAAGATCTGCGCATGTTCAAATGCCATGTAAAGATTACATGAAAAGACACAATACTGAGTATTTGGATGAAAACAGATTAGGTAATGCACCTGAGAACCTCCTGAGACTTTATCCCAAAACTCTCAGCAAACATATCAACCTGTAACAATTAAATGAGAATAGTTAAAACCAGCAACCATCATTTTTCTTCATTTTTGGCAAAAAGCCGCAACAACGGGTGAATATTTCATCTTTGTTCCAACAGAAGAGGAAATCTCAAATATAACTTCTGCACTACATCGCTGCTTTATGATACTGTGGAAGAAAATATTGACTTCATAAACACAACATAAGTAAAAATAAACCTGTAGCAGCCAGTGTTATGCCTAGCTGCAAGCATCTTCACTTAAAAAAAAACGTAAGGTTGAGCATGCAACAAAAATGTGAAAGTCACTGAGAAAAAAGTATTCCCAGCATGTTTCAGAATACCAATATCCTTAAGCAGGTGGGGTTTTTGATGTATAGACTCCTGCCAGTGAATTGTACAGATGAGACACTTAAGGCAAGACAATAGTGTTATAGATTGTGGCAAGAGTTAAATCAATAGACCTTCTGAGGAGTAACAAGACACCCAGTAGCAAGTGCTACTGCTACACACACATAGGAGGGGCTGGGAAACAAATGAGGACTGGCAGACTGGGGCTAAGACCTCTGTGTCACCGACTAGCCATTAGATGTGTATGTAGGTGAGTTGGGGTGTGTGTGAGTGTATGGGGGAGAATGTGTGTATCCCTGGTCTTCTCTGAACATCTGTTATGGATGCCTGTAAGTGCATGTGTGAATGTGTTTGTAAGGCATAAGCAAGAGCAGATACCTGTGTTTTCAGTTGTACTTTTATCTCTACTTCTTGGCCCTGTAATCTCTCACTGGGCATCAAAGCAGAGCCCCATCACTAGCTCTACCACACCCCTATATATCCCCCAGATCCCTGTGTGTTAGTGTATCTGTGAGAGAGAGACGGGGAGAAGAGTGAAAAAGAAGTCCATAAGAGAGAGAAAAGAAACATAGGGAGATAGGATGGGAGCATTACGAATAGGAAAAGTGAAACAGAGTTTTGTGTGTGTGTGTGTGTGTGTGTGTGTGAATCAGAATGAGGATGGCTTTGCATCAAGCTTTGGACCGTCACACAGCCATGGCTGTCATCCAAGCCCAGCCTGCGAGCACCTCTCCAGGGCAGCTTCCACTAACCCCCCCTAGGTCTTACTCCCTCTTACTCCACCTCCGCTGTCTCTTCCACCTCTGATCCAGGATCAGTGGTTCCAGGGGCCCTGATAGATGTCAAGGTCCATTAACCTGGAGCAGGTCTTATCATATTCATCAGGAAGATCAGAGATCAGATTTATCTCTGTTTTTATCAGATTTGAGGCTACAGAAGGCTGCCAGACATGTCATGGCTCTATGGTAATGTGAGCCTTGTAACAGACAGCACAGAGTTGCAGGCAGCCTCTAGCAAGTACGGCCGGAGATCCACACTCAGCATCGAAGTAAAACGCATGTTCACACACAAACACACACACAGTCTGAAATTTTTTAGAAGCCGTCAGCAGTTACTTGGGCCTTTTTGATGGGGTTGTCAGGTTTGATTAGCTTATAAAACAGGAGTATCTCACCCACTGACCTCTTCGGCTTTCCATCTAAAGCTAAATCTAATCTAATCTAAAAACAGTTGTAGCCTATGAGCCAGTCTCGTGAGGGACGATGAGCTTTTTGGAGACAAGTTAAATGTAAAAGTTGAGAAAAGTCAAGTGAGAGTCTTCTTTCTTTGTCTTCCATGTAGAAAGAATGAAAGTGGCAAAATGAGCAAGACAATAGGGCGACCTGATGTAGAATAAATACCATAATTAAGTGTATTCACTATGATGATATGGCCAAATATGATAGAAGAAACTAAGGGGAAATGAATCATTTGAAAACAAGTTTGGTAGCTTGTAAGAAACAGACTAAAGTGATAATAAGCGTGTCTTTAACCTTAAAAAGAAATTTGGTTGCAATTTTTTTTGCCTTTATCGAATAATCTAAATTCTTTTTGAAACTTAAGAATAAAATAAAATAAGCAACAGTCTAAAACCCATACCGGTGTTCAACCTTTATTTAGCTGACATTTGGCATAGCACTGAATTCCACCAAACATCCAGTATTTTGATAGCAGACACTTCAAGGCTAGCTACTAGTTTAATTCAATGAGCAGCACCTCCCACATGACCTCCAGCCCGAACCCTGACCCCCCGCCAGATGCCATCCTAACTGAGCTCTTGGGCCACTAATGAATTATTGCTGACTCATCATGGTCAGCGGTGAGTAATCAACTTGACACTTTAGGCTCATGACACATGACTGTGGTGCTTAAATAGTCATTTAGGCCCCACACTGTCCCGCACAGCTGGGACTCCGTGTGTGCTCAAGTTTAGGAAATAAATAAACCAGTCTGCTAAACCAAAAGCAGAGCTTTAAAATTCTGAATTCATTCTAGATGACTAAACTATAAATGCGTCCCTCCAGCTTACTCTTTCCTTTGCCAGGAGAGATGTATAAAATGAAGTATATTATACTGAGGGTCAAATGAATACAGTAGTTAAGTGAATTCTGTTTTATTATTTGGCATAGGAGCAGTTTTGTATCCTAATCCTTAAGAATAACAACACACACAACAAATGTTGATTTTTAGTTAAAGAAATAGATTATAAATCTAAAAGGATTGTGGACCTATAAATGAGATTTGGAGATGAGAAGACTGAGATCATTTTTTTTTGTATTCATAGAGACAAAACAGAGCAAAAGCCCACAGATGGGCATACATAAACACATGCACACACTTACACATCTCTTGCAATTCGGCCCTCACCAACATCCTTCTTGGAAAATCACTGCTGCTCTGAAAAGTCATTTCAGCCACAGTAGCAGCAGGCCCTTAAAGATTCATATTCCTATTTACTGTCTGCCTTTCCCTTTGTGCGTGCAGATACACACACATTCTCACCAAGCCGACCCAGCAGGGTTAGGTTCATGAATAAGGGAGGGAATTAGAGCAGACCTGGAGAAGTCAGATAGACAGATAGAGAGGTGGAGGAGAGAGCTATTAGATTGTATGAAAAACATCAGAGGGTAGGGGCAAATCTACGGTGGGGAGGCATAATCGGTAAACATCAACAGAAGAGGGAAAATCTAGAACAAGAGGGGGGCAGAAGATAAGATACAACTGAGAAAGGGTGAAATAGAGTTGGAGAGGAAGATGAGAACATCAAAAGAAAGAAAAGATACATACAGAAGGAGGTGGCTAACAGCTTTGCTCCTCATTTAATCGCTACTGTCAACACTGTGCTACATTTGTCTGTGTGTGCATTTATGGATCTCTACATATAGTTCAACATACCAGGTATAATCGGTAAAACCTAAACATAAACCCCAACTCTGCAAACACATGGCAACAAAAGAGATTTATTGAATCAAATAATAATTTCATTACTAAACAAACAATGCTTTAAAGCAAGGAGCCAATGAGCGAATAATGCTGGCAGACATGAGGCAAGCAGCTACACCACCGCAATCGGAATATCATCGCACCATAAAATGACATTATGTACACTGAGAGGAAGGGGACAGAGGAGTGGAGGGGAGCTCAATGTTAATTTTCAAAACAAAGAAATAATGGCAAAAACAGGGATATGATGAAAACAGAAAAAAAAAGGAAAAAAAGTCAGCAATAAGCAGGGTAAATATCCCTCAATCACCAGAAAGGCGGCAATCATCACAGTATGCTGCATTGCCAAGATTTTATAATATGTGTGCAGGCTGTGTGTGTCCCTCAGTGTGTATGTGTGAGTTTCATTGGGGAGAGACAGGCGAGAGGCCGTTACCCTGCACCCAGATAATAACCTGGTTTTATAATGTTGCATATCTATATTCAGGCCAATTCCCCCTGGGGGGAGCCGGAATAATAACGCTGGCCATTTTACCCCTCCTAGCGGACGGCCATTTTCTGCCCTGATTCTCAGCATGGACCTCTTCTCATTCCCAAGGTAGCACGTAATGGATGCTGCAATGAGATGGAGTGACATTGTGGTGTCTGAAATGTGAAAAGCCTATTTGCCAACCTGCCCTCCCTCAACAGGGTGGCTGGTGGAGATATGGGAGATGTTTATGCCTAATCCTCTTTGCGGTTTTATATGTTGTCATTTCTGATGATTGTCTATATTTATGGTAAATTGGCAAATTTAGAAAATAGGTGCAAAATGGCAGTGAAAATTTCATACCTTTTTGTCCAAAACAAACGTCATCCCATAGTTGCTCTGAGCCATAATGTGCAATATTTCTATATCTAGATTGTGTTAAGTTTGCATGTGTATGATGAAAATGCAAACAAACAGTGTTTTATTGGAGTAAAAATTGAATATCTGTCCCAGCATGTGGCTACAATAGTTAAAGACACACTTGTTTTCAGGGGTGTGAATTTCTATCAGTCATAAAAGTTAAAAAAAGAGACAGGATAAGAGAGTGAGACAACCGGGGAGTAGTGTTTCATATATTGCAAGGTGCAATATATGACAATCACATGCAAACAGAGTTGTGAGTTGAGGAATAGAAGAGGTCTAAAATCCGGAGTGACTGTCACTCCATACTACTCTGGTGAAATACTGTCACCCTGACCAGTCAATTTCAATAAAACCACATACAAAGAAAGGTTAGGGTATATAGATTTCCCATTGTAGTCATGCACAGGACTGCACTGTGAGCTGCCCGTCATTTTCTGCTTCTGAACTGTAAATGCTACTCATATTCTCCATCCTATCCCTTACCTCTTCAATAATTCACAGACTGTAGCTTTCTCTGGCCTTTCAAACCTTTGAAATGTAACCTACATCCCACAAACACACCATTCTTGTTATCCCAATGATGACATGTGTTTATTCCAGCCCCTTGCTTGTTGAGCAGTGGGAGAAAAGGAAAGGGAAAGCCTCTGCTGTTCAAAGACTATTGATTGTTATTGACATGTTGATAGCAGATAAAAACAAAAGTGCATTTCAGGCATTTCCAGTCAAATATGTCTTGATATGTCACCTCTATTTGATTCACTTCTGATTTGTCCAGCAGCTGCCATTGAATAGAATTCCATCTCAGCCTGAAAAGCACTTGAATAACACAAGGAAACTTTTCACTCTAAGTGACAAGTGGATAATCTATCTTTGGAATGCTGTCACAGGAACTGCAAAACACTTAAGCCAATACTGCTGGTCCCCCCCCCCCCCATTTATTTATCTTTGATTATCCAATCACCAGGGTTGTGGGGATAAGCGAGGGGAAGAAACTTAATAATATTCACAAAAATGACAATTTCCCTGTAAAAAAAGTTTGAAAACTTACAGGCAGCAAAAGCAAGTCTAGTCTGAGGCGGTTTTGTTGAGTGTAATAAATCAGTTCAACAGGGCTTGTGAAATGGAGGACAGTTGGAGAGTGCAGTAAAGGCAGTCAGAGAGAACAGCTCTGTCCAAGACAATCATATGATGTATCATTCATACTGTCAGTGTGGTGTCTCTCCTCCTCCCTCCCTCTCTCTGTCTCCATGTCTCAGTCTGTCTCTCACACTCTGGACTCATCTAGTCTCCTGTGGAGGCTATGATGAAGCCCAGCTCTCTCCATCACACACAGCTTCCCAGCTGCTCGGGGATTACACATTTCAATCATACATCCACACACATTGCCATTCAAATACGCTCTTGTGCTGGATATTCCCCCGCACCAAAAAGAAGGCTGTTCTTGTCAATATGCAACTGGTTGTTGTAGATAATTACTGATGAAATTTAGTTTGCCCATTTTTCACATACAACTAAACTTCCAAGAGAGATCAAGGGCAAAATAACACTCCCGTCTTTTTCATCTCCTGAACTAGTTTAGAGGTATGTCTATTAATTTGCAGTCTCATTTTATTCATCTTGGACTCTGCAAGGTGGTTTTAAAAGAGTGAGTGCTGCCGCCGAATCATTTGACCTCTGTGATTTGCTAATGAATGCTGGGAGCAATCACCGTTTCCCAGAAAATGGACAAAAATGATCCCTCATCTGTGAACCTAATCACTTACTGCCATTACTGTGTGTACGTGTGTGTGTGCAAGTGTGTGACAGTCTGTCTGATTACCATCCCTGAATGAAATAGTTGTTTGGAATGATCCCATTCGTGTGCGTGTCTGTGTGTGCGTGTGTGTGAAGGGGTGTTCGTCAAGGTGCTTGGCAGCTGAACAGAGACGTAGACCAAGAGAAAAAATGTGGGGGGAAAAAAATGTAGATTATATGAAATGGAGGCAAAATAGTGAGTGAGCACATAAAGGAACTGATAATCAAATTTCCCAATATGCCACAGTGTTGCAACTAGGGGTGTAAATCACAAGTTTGATCATGATATATTCTGTTGATTCATTGGATAATGATTTGATGTTTGCTGGTAT
The DNA here is from genome assembly GCA_028567055.1 of Leptatherina wallacei. Classification (NCBI taxonomy): domain Eukaryota; kingdom Metazoa; phylum Chordata; class Actinopteri; order Atheriniformes; family Atherinidae; genus Leptatherina; species Leptatherina wallacei. The sequence continues at coordinate 16,265,513 of JAOXYM010000019.1, forward strand.
AACAAACAATTTTGATTTGATTAGAATCAGGACCCAGTGATCGTTGTGAGATGATAGCACATGCTGAAAAATGGACTGTGCACACTGATGACGACTAAAGGTGACTAGCAAATGTTTGGATGTTTATTTCAGTTTGGAGCAATGCTATTAGATCTGTGTATTCTTACATGTCTACTTGCTACAAGTCAGTTTCATCATTTCCCTAGAAGCAACTTGTTTGACAACCTCCCTGAACAATAAGCTATTAGAAAACGTGAGTTTGTAACTGCTACTCATATCAGACCCAACAGTTCCACCTCAAAGACCAAGTGAAGGCCCAAAGGCCCCAACATTGCAAAAGCAAATACCCCATTTACACTGTGTTGTCTTTGTTCATTTTATTGTTCTGTTCCCATATTGATTTTGTTCTTAATAAACTGTGTAGAGAGTTTGAGCCAAATGCACTTCAAAAGAACGTTATGTGTTTTTGAGGCTGTGTGCAGATCTGAATGTCGTAGTTTGCCCCTGAGTGGGTGCACTGTAGTCAGGCGGGGAGACACAGAAAGACATAAAGAAAGCAAAGGTCATGCTTAACATTGTGGGATGAACCGAGTTCCTTGAAATCTCATTTCCAGTGGGCAAATCTGATCAGTGCCTCACACGTGAGCACAGAACTGAAAAACTATCAGAAAAAAAACGGACAAGAAGAAAGGGAGAAGTCACCGCTTATCCCAAGTTTTAATATGAGAGAGGAAAAAGAAGTAATTCAATAACTGACCTCATCTAAAAGAAATAGAACAATAAACAGGGGTCATCACCAAAACATTTCATTTCTTTAATTTTTATACTCACCTGCCTCTCTACTCTCTCTGAAAACGTCTGTAGAAGAGCTGGGGAAAAAAGTCATGCACAACTAGAAGTCCTGTGAACTAATTGAGCTCCCATGGTTATGCTTAGTTCTTTGCCAAGCACACAGTATGTCATTCACTCACACTCTTCAGTAAAGCTTAAACAGATGAATAAAAGCCTGAAGTTCAAGTAGAAAATAAAAAAAAAAGGATTAAAAAGAAGTGGAAGTTATTGAAGGTGTGATTCTATCCACTGTCAATACTGTTAGTGTTATCACCGTGACAATGAGAAGTAAGCTTTGGCAGAGCCGTCTTTTCTTTCTTTCACTTCTAACATCAGCACTATATAATCCCCATTTGTGGATCATGACATACCTGCATGTTCATATGTGTGTGTGTGTCTGTAAGAGTGTGTGAGATGATTGCATGTTTCCTCCAGACTCTTTCTACCTGTGTGTAAATCTTTTGTGAGTACATGTTTGTGCATGAGTGTGTTCATCAGTAAGTGAGTGATGATTGCATGTTTCTTTAGGGTGCATCTGAAAGTGTGTATGTGTGTGTGTCCAGACAGGGTCACCTTGCATCCATCACTTAGCGTTTAGAGACCCCCTACAAGGATAAAAATCATCCTCTGAACTTAATCCAGGCTTATATCCTCTTCATCTCCTTACTCAAGAAAAAATGTGCACACCCAACCCAACCTAACCACACACACACACACACACACACACACAAACACACACACACACACACACACACACACACACACACACACACAGATGAACCTCGAAAACCTGAGAAGTGAGATCTGCAGAGAGCAGCTACTCTAAAAATAATAAGCTAAACAGCTGAGTCTTTAGCTTTGTCAACTCATAGAGATCAATCTGTGTATTCCTCCAACACAACACTCCATAAAGCTTCATTAATCGCGATTAATGCTTCAGCTGAACTAACTGTTATATGGCAATGTATACAGTTATCTGGATTTGATTCATTTTTTTGCTCTATTTATTTTGCAGCAGGCTTGCCTGGGAAGTTATTGAAGATTTTCTTTATGTCCTTTTTTAGGATTTTCCCCAAAAAACAAAGTTGCATTTGCTTTTAAACCAAGCAGCAGGAAAACTTTACAGCTTTAGTAAAAGAAATTAATCTAAAGATGATAAAAATCTATTGTTAGTAAGACTATTGATTGTGGTTACAGCAGCCTACAGGTTAAAAAGTCAGAAATAATAAAGGGATTTTTCACTTTACTGTGTGGGATGGTTGCACAAAGTGGAACAAAAGTGCTCCTTTGTGCAACCACATAAACTCACCCTGTAAAACATTTTAAGGGATGTTTTTGGGTGAGAATCAAGTACACATTCCAGGATGGGAAGGGCTTGGCAACTTGAAATCACATTGCAGTTTGCTGTGGTGCATGATGGGTCTAAGGTGCCAATGCTGGTATTGGCGTTGACTGGTACACCAATTTAAGAGTTTATCTTTCTCTTTTTGCATGGAGCTTATATGATTTGCATAAAAACTTTACCAGCAGAGGAGCCTGTGTCTAATTTAAAAGAGAGATTTACTTTTGACTCTGATCCAGTACAGTGGCTGATCCATTCATTTAGCCCTGGTGGATATATATGATTTCTGACCGCTGTTGGAAGAAAAAAACAACTATATATATACACTTTTTTTTTCTTCCCAAAAAAAATGAGTGGAAGTTAAGGGTCTGGGTCACATCTGATTTGTGGAATTTTCTAAGGGTTTGTGTTTCAAGCCGATTTTTTATTATTATTTTTTCTTCAAAGGCAGCACTTCCTCATGTCAGGTAAGAGTTTTCAGTGGGGAGCTCCTTTCAAACTTTTGTGGCCTGTGTTCACATCCCGAGAGATTCCTGCTGTGGAACGGCTATACTGGAAAGCTGGCCCAAAGGAGCACTTAACTCCCAACAGCCCCAGTGACACACAATTGCCAGCAGTAGAGGACTGTGGTTTTACAGGGCAGCTCCCAGGTGTGATGGCACAACTGTGAAACAGCACACAATGGAAAACAGCATGCAGGCTCAGCATTACCTCCCTGTGCATATGTCTTATTTTTTCAAAAAAGACAAAACAAGCCTTAAGAAGATAGTTTTCAGAATTTTGGTCTTTTATATGAAGCAGCGTGTACTGAAACAGAGAGACATGATATTCCACCTTGATTTAATCTGAAAAATAAATTAATCTGGTTGCTGTAAGAAACAAAATAGTAATCAGACAATGAGCTGGGTGCCAGACACACCATTGATTTCAAACTCTCTCTCTAAGCAGCCTCAGAGGCGCAAAGCATATCCACCTTATGATATTGACCCTATCTCTAACAAATATGCTTATATTTATATCGCCTTCCTGACTGAGACAATGTACAGCCTCTCTTTGGATGGATATTGGATCATACACACATGCTTACCTCCAAATTCAATATTAATTCTCTTGCACTTGTGCTTTATCTGTGGAGCAAATATTTATGTCCTGTTTGGCACCAAGCAAAAGAAAAAAAATCTCAAAACTAAATCGCCTTGCGTCAAAAATCAATGATAAAATGGGGGCACGAGCTCTGTTTTCTAGGTCACATTTGAATATTTCTTTCAGAGGTATTGATTTGTTTTGTGTGACCTACCCAGGCCCATTCTTTGTAATTAAAAGAGAGAGAGTGGGGCTGTGGTCTGGGGCCATCTGTGTCGTGTGGCAATCCTAACTGGTGTGTATGTGTGTAAACATTAGTGTGTTTCTGTGTGGCTAATGAATGAGAGGTAGTCATAATGAAGAGAAGGTGGACCTGAACCCTAAGGAAGATTTATACTGTGTATTGATGTGTGTGTGTTTAGTTGGATGGTGTGAAAGTGTAAGAATTTGTGCTTATTTGTTGTAGTGAGGTAGATTAATTTTGTTATTGAATGCACCCCACAGGTCTAACTCTTTTTTCCCAAACCAGAAGCTTTACGATCAAACATTCAGATCACTAAGGCAACAGGATGGTTTGGGTGATTCATCGTTCATGAGTATCTGTCTCTGTGTATGTAAAGAAAGGAAAAAGTGAAAAGCATCCTAGTTCAAAAAGTCAATTTATTTGTGTAAACAGGTTCATTGTAACACAAGCCAATATGTTTTATTAGATCCTCAAGTCTCGTCTCTAAAATTTCATATAACCCTGCAACCATGTGGTTGCATTGACTGTGTTAATGAATTCTGCCTACAGGAAGCAGAACATTCCAATACTGCTTTCTACGTTTGCTTTGGTGGGAAGAGCAGCACCTAAGTTTCATCAATGAGCACAAACAGCATGTGCAGTTAGAAAGCATCTAGAGGTAAATAATGCATTTCCCTGCAAAAAAATAAAGGAGCTATGACACCATTATTTCAACTGATTGTAATATAATTTCACAGCAGGTGAGCTTCATTTGGAAAATCTATTTATATGCCATTAAGTGACTTTTTGTTTCTGTCCTTAACTGTAAATGCAACATGCCATCTGTTTGTGTAGCCTCCTTTAGTGTAGGTCTCATGTCCCTCTGTCCTTTAGCCCTGGTGTCATCTTCCTCCCCTGTCTCAGAGCCATCCCAGCCTGTTTGAAGTGGCTATTAGTCAGAAATCAAAGCCTCCCATCAAGCCCATCTCAGCCCTGTGCCCTTTTAGAATATTCACCAACGGTCTCCTGGCCTTTTGTGAGCCCCCTGGAATAAAAATAATCAAAATCAGAACGGACCTTCATGTGCAATAATACTCTGTCTACTCTTATGGCCTCCACTGTCAATGCTATTTATAATTCATGCACCCATACTGATGGGTCCAGGGCACATTCAAGAGGTCCGCTTCTCACTGTTCCAGCACTGTTCATCAATAGCTGCCAGCCAGGTAGGGGACTTTATTATTGAACAGTGGCCATGCTAGTTTGACGGAGACACTGTTCTATAATTATCAAAACTTCAAAAAACTTTACACTCTCTCTCCATCTCTGCAACTCCCTCCCTCTGTTTGAAATGGCCTCCCTCTTCCTCTCTTCTGTGTTGTTAATTTAAACACCGGTGGTTTCATCCCTCCCTATAGGTGTCTGTTTTACAATAAAAGGTCATCCTCATTTGTCCGCAGCCACAAAAGGGACCACCGTCGGGGCTGAGGTCAGACAATCAGACAGACAAATAGAAAGACGGACGGACAGAGCGATGGCTGGCGCTACAGGCAGGCACTCAGGATACAGGAGCGAGGGGAAGGGAAAGAGAGATAAGAAACTAAGATAGATGGAGAGACGGTGAAGGAGAGATAGGGAGAGGTAGAAGGAGTGAGTGAGAGATGGGAAAGATGGAGGGAGTGGTAGTGGCTGGTGATGGGGTTGGTGGGCGAGAGCGAGGACAGATAACTAATCATGCCATCACCTTTAGTCTTCTTCCTCCTCTCTACTCCTTCTTCACCTCCTCTCTGCTCCTCTGCGGGGATGATTGACGAGGGCACGGTGGACTGAGGTTGTCCTGGTCCCCAGATTAGAAAGCCCTCAAACAAATGAAGCCTGGAAATGCTGCCCTAGGGAGCTGGGAGCCATGGGTAGACAGACAGGACACACAGTTTGGCTTAAAGAGACATGAAGATAAGGGATGCGAGAACCAGAGAGGAAGGAAAAGAGAAGGGAAATGACAGGTTTCTTAGGTTCTAAGGTTGTAAAATATAAGGCAAGACTGGGGCTGGAGTAAAAGAAAAGCAAATAAGTTTCAGACAAGTTTAAGATTCGAACAAAGACTGAGTAAGAAAAACAGAAAGGTAGAAAAGAGTGCAAGACACAGAGACAATTATATGTGTAAGGTGAGTGAAAGGAGAAAGCGTGAAGTCACTTTAATTAGGTTACCCGCAGAGAGGGACAAAATGAGAGCTTGAGCAAGGAAAAGAGTGATGGAGGAGAAGGAAGGAGAGATGATAGCCAAAGAAAAAAAAAGGACTCTTGACCATTACTTTAAGCACCTGTTCCCGTCTTTCTAAGATTACTAACTGCAGATTGTTTCCCTTATGCTCCTCTGCAGATCTGATATGGTACATTTATCAAAAACTGAGCATCATCCTGCTCCCTCTGCACACACACAACATACACCCTGCAGCCCTCCTCTTGCACTTCTTGAAAAACGATCACCCTCAACCGAAGACCTATTGTTTAAGATTCAAACATTAGTGAAAAAATGATTTTTTTAAAAAGAGGTGATATATGACCAGATATTAAGAAAAAGTTTGATTTTATAGATGTCACGTGACCTTAGCATGAGTGACCTCCATTTTCCCAAATGGCGCAGGTCCAGGGTTTTAATGGAGTCTCCGTGAGCCATATATCAGCGCAGCTTGTCTCGTAAAGCTCTGCTCAGGCCGACCTCACAAACCACCTCCACCTTTATCGTGACACATAGGGAGGTTTTCACAAGCAGAAAATAGATGTATTAACAGGGAATGATTTTAATATAGTCAGTGGGAGAAAAAAGAAAGAATGAAGAAGCCGTTGGAGGTTTCACCTGTTTTTCTGCGTGCTATGTAATCTTTTTTTTTTAATATATATTGTCAACAGTTCTCTCTCCATCCTTCTTCCTCCATTCCTCCTGCTCTATCTCAACCTCTGTTTCCTCCCTCTCTCCCACCTCTTCTTCCTATGCCTGTTGAGTGTCACAGTGTTACAGCCAGCCAACATGACACTTTTTAAAGTTTTGTGAGGAGGCTGACAGAGCGCAGAGGAGATTAACCTAGCCCCCTGCCATGCCACCTGTCTTTATTCTCTCTTTCTGTGGTGAAAAACAACACTGAAGACAACATATGGTGGCTGTACAGGTATTAACAACAGAGGAGTAAAGATATTTCAAATATCTTATCAAGCTGATGAGTTAATGAAGGAAAAAAGAGCAAATTCAGGAAGTATTGTCATTAAGAAAACAATTCACAGGAAACATAAACACTCCTTAAGATGAAGTGAAGCAAAAGTCTGCACTACTTTTCAGAGTTTGAGTTAAGAATTAATAAATATGGTGCTGATAAGCTTTAAAGAGACTGCAGACGGTTCTTATTGGTATTTGCTTGAAGCACCAACTGTAGGTAGAGTTTTCATCTGCACCGCTCAGTATCAAAGAGTCTGCTCCCTGCAGTTTACATTTGTAGCTTTGAACACTTCTAAAAAAAAAGAAGAAAAACATGATATGCAATCTAATTTTTCTTTGCATTGCACCGTAACAGACCTGAGCACAGGGAAATATTTGATAACAGAACATGAGCATGAATACAAATCAAGGAAGTTATAGAGGAAGAAGGCTGCGGAGCAGGAGCTGCTGCGGCGCATTGTATCTGAAGTAAATAGTGAATGACTAGTAAGGCGGTGTTTAAAACACACACTGCCCCCAGTCAGAGCCTGCTCTTCATCAGTCAGAAAAGCAGAAATGAGAAATGCATCTGAGCGACGCTTTAAAAGGCAAAGTTCAGTAATTGGGAATGACAGACACACACAAAGCATCCATCACTCATGACCTTTCCATTTCTACCGCTCTCCCTCTCATTTCCTTCTTCTGTCTCTCCATTCAGGACAAGGACAAAAAAAGCAAAGGAGGAACAGAAAAGCACATCTTTGCATTTAATTGGTCTTTCAAAGCTGCATTGTGATGTCATTAGCCTGAAATCATCTTGAAATTTTGTGTTTGTAATTTGGACAAAAAGATATAAATGTGTATTCTTGCACTGTCCTGCAGCGGTTTTATAAGGTCCATCTGAAATGTTTGTATTTCCTGCAGGTGTATTAACATTTTGTATTTTTTTAAAACAAACAAAAGAAAAATAAATGGAGAACAAAGACAAAGTAGACATTTTGTCACACTACACTGGGCTTGAATTTTGAGGAAAAACAGGTTCATGGAAAGTTAACTTGTTCATTTTTTATTACTTACTTTCTTTTTTTTTCTGTCAGCCTTATTTTATTTCTTTCATTTCTTCTTCTTTCAACTGTGGTAAAATGACCAGGCCGTGCACAAGAAACATTTCTTACCCTGTGTCTTTCTTCGACGTAGACACACGCGTGTGCGCTTGCAGGCGCACAACATTTCACATCTGGACTTGTGTTTAATTTTACGTCAAAGTCCGGACAGGAAGCACCTGTCTAGATGAAATCCTGCGAGCAAGAGAAACAGACGCCACATTTGAACCAGCGAGATCTGCTGAGAGAGGAGAAATATGTTAATGATGGCAGTGATGTCATACAT
>JAOXYM010000019.1:16273670-16292444 GCA_028567055.1 Leptatherina wallacei
AGTCCGGACAGGAAGCACCTGTCTAGATGAAATCCTGCGAGCAAGAGAAACAGACAGAGAGCAAAAGAAAAAACTGGAATGAAAAAAGGGGGGGAAAATACACGGAGAAAAGAAAAACATTAATCCATCTGTTGTGGAAATGTGTGTCACAGTCGTCACATTAAAAGCAACATCAACAAACAGAGCGAAACTCAAATTGGTTTGGAAAAGGCAAGTCATCTGAAATTAACACAAATTTCATCCCATCTAGACGTGATCGTGTCTGTGTGTGTGTGGAGGACTGAATGCAGGTCATTCTCTTTTCTCTAAGGCTCAGGGGGGGGGCTGCTGGCTACAGATCTGCAATTACAGAGAAGTAAAACTTCCACATGTGGGATTATTCTTCCTGTCACATTAGCAGATTAAAAGATCACTGTCTGGATAGAGTCACACACCTGTCACAGAGGAGGCCCAGTTATATTCATGATTCAATTACTCAATTAATGACAGGATGTTTGTCAGAACAACTAATGATTGTTTTTATTTGGATATAAATGTATAAATAACTAACTCCAAAGTCAATAAATATATTTGAACATATAAGTTAAATAAGTATATCAGCAGCACGTCAATACGTAGGGAGTCTTATCCTCTGTGACTAGGATCCTCAGATGTTAACGCAACAACATATTTGATCTCGTGTAAGATCTGGAGGAAAGGCTACATTTAAAAAAGTTTACCTCTGCAATGGGAGAGGTGCAACTCTGTATTTGCTGAAGACTTTGATGATGTTGGTCTTCAAAAGTTAAAACTACATGAAGGGAAGAAAAAAAAAAAGAAAGAAAAAGAACTGACATTTTCTCAAGGATCCAAAGTCAAAACCATCCAAAAGGTGACATTTTCAAGGTGAAGCTTTGCTTGCTTCTGTGTATCAGTGGAAAATTTGAAACTTTGTTTTCATTAAGTATAAAAGGCAGGGACCTCTGTAACTTTAATTGTTGCACCCCTAATTGTTTTCGCTTTCAACTCTGGAAACAAAAAGCATCCTCTGTAATGTCTCTTTATGGTTTTCAAAATATAATCTCCAAGGCAATTTTGTCTCTTTGTGAAAATATATACATTCTGAACCTCAAATTCATGAATCATTCTTAATTTTTTCCATTTTTAAAGACTTTTAATACTTTATCCTTAATAATTCCTGCAGTCTCTTCAGAAATATTTGATCTTTAATCAATGAAGTGACTCCTTTACAGTTTCAGATTGAGCTCAGTGACACATACAGTTACTGACATCTAAAATGACTAACAAGTAGTTCAACAAAGTTCACAAACTCTTGCAGTTTTCTCAGATATGCGACATAACCTGATGTTTTTGCAGCAATGTCAGAACACATCTATTAATTGACATGGTCAGAGCTGTGTTTGCGCTGCGGGTAATTTTCCCATCGCAGGTGAAGACGGCAGCTGTAGGTCACATATAACCCTGTTCCACTTCAATGTTCAGTCCTCCCCTACGAGGTTTAGGTGTGCCAAAGTGTGTTAAGCTCAACACATGTACTACAGGTGACATCAGGCAGCTGCTACCTTAGGTTAGAAGTTCTCAAAGGTTGAAAGGTTGATGCTGCATCCATTCATCTGTCCACAATCTTTTGTGTTTTGTGCTGTTATTTAAACTGGACATTAATAATAAAGTTTCCTTTCCTTTTTTTTCAAAGAAAAAAAGTTGGCTTACTTATAATTAAAAGTTTGGTATTAAATTTGTCTTTTGTACTGTGGTCTCAATGTCCGGCTGTGAGACACAGATACCAATGGACTTACTAGTTTGTGAAAACTGGCTGTAGATACTTTTAGTTTAACTATGACGGATGGGAGTGGAAATAAATGTCATCAGTTAACACACAATATTAGAATCATATCAACAGCATGAAGGCTGATCTTTGCATTAGATAAAATTAATTTTCACATTTATTCCACAACAGATTAATCAACATTTTGTCAAATGGATCTGATACTCAGCTAGTGAATAAATTCAAGCTAGTTTAAAAAGAGAAGCTAAATTTGAAGGAATCATTAAGATAAGGGGGGGAAAAACTGAAATGATTAATATTTGAAATTAAATCTAGTCTGACTTCTCTGTGAGCCTGTCATTCAATAACTCTGCTCACCTGTCTCAATATCAGACAATTACATCTTTTTTTAGGTTTAATCTTTAAATCAAAATGGCGTTAGCACAAGTCAAAGGGAAAACCATGAGAGCTTTTAAAACTGAGCCTATGCCCTAAACTCAAAATACATTGTCTCTTGTGTTTTTCTGTTGCACTCTGCGAGATAAAGGTTGCTCTTATTCATGAATACAGGACTGATTTAGAAAATGTGACCTCGGGGGCCAGGTAAGCTCTTTGTTGATTCACAACTAAAACTCTGCTCATAATGGCATAAATGTGCACATACAGTCTTTTGTCAGGACGAGAAAGCTGCGTGTATATAAGGTCATATATTCTAACTCTCTATTTTGAAGATGTCACAAGAAAATGAAGATTTCCAATGTGTGGAGAACATTGTGAGAAGGTCTGATATAGGCCAGTCTTTAAGGTTTTTCTAAACAGAGCAGTTTTCAATACTCCAACTATTGCAACATATCTTAACAACCTGACCTAAACAAAGGGGTGAGTGTGCACAAACCTACTTCCAATATAAGTGTAAAAAACACTGATCCAGATGGAGGACAAGCTCAGGGCTCCTGGATGACAGTTCTGCATGTGTCTTTACTTCACAACCACTATACCAGCCTCCTGTTATGGACTTTGGAACTTCCTAAAAATGGAAATAGGACTATATGCATATCCCTCCCATGTCCAAGTGCAGGGAATAAAAATAAAGTCATGTTGAAGAACACATATGAGGACACTGATTTCACAAGTTGCCCTAAGATTTATTGTGTTCATTCAGCTGATTTGAGGAGTGTTTTTCCATTCTGTATTTACTATAACCTTACTGAAGTGCACTTCTAGCTTGGAGTCATTCAGAGATTTTTCAAAAAAAGGGACTCTTTTAAAATAAGTAAAATATTTAGGTAAATAAAATGTTTCTCTATACTTTATCTAGAATGTGGAAATGTCACACAAATGGATCTGTAAATGGATACACAAACACAGTATTAGGCATTTAATTATATAGCCTACAGAGTTGCAACACAGAGTGGCAGTAACGACTATGGTCAGTTCCCTCTTTCTTCCTTGCCTCCTCCCTTTTTCCTTCCTTCCTTTCGTCTCCTTCAAGGTCAATTGTCAGAGTGAGGCTGCATGTCAGTGCTGCTTTGTCTATTCAGATAAAATTGCTGCATTCATCGTATGTCAGATAAACCTCAAAAAAGGAAGAGAGGAGGGTAGTCAGGGAGGGAGGGGAAGGATGGAAGAAAGGTGGTGGGGGGAAAAAAGAAACAACACCCCTATCGTGGCATCCTCCTGCCTGGCCTGTTTTTATCTGTCCGTGACAAATTCAAGCATTCAGTCTCTCCTCTCCTCTTTCCTCCACATTTTCTCTTCACCTTATCTACTGTCTCAGCACTGCATCACTTGCCATTTTAGAATAATGTCCTCCCATGTCTATAATGACATTGCCTTTGTGCCTCAGATTACCTTGGGGTTTTCAGTCCCCTCCACACCCCCACCCACACTTGCACCCAAACACACAAGGATGCAGGAATAAAGATGCAATTGCACACACATAGACACACAAGCATGCAAGTGTCAAAGAAAAGGTGTCCACAAACCTTGACAGACACCAGCTGAATAAAAGTACATTATTAGAGAGTGCTTTTTCCCCGTTTTTTATTGATCTATTTATTTTATTTACCGATTTACGTATTTATTTTGAAACAAAAACCAGCACTGTTGAATGATAATGTTTACTTTCATTACTCACTCAGGATGTCAGGGTTGGAGTTTGGTTAGGTGATAAAAACGTGAGGTTTTTTGGAAAAATGCACCAAATTGTGAATGTTTTGGGTTGACCGGCTACTGCTTATTTTTACCCACTGAATTCTATAATAACTGAATCAGAAACATGAATGTGCTTTACTTCATATGCATGATGAAATCAAATGGCTTTGAGTCAATTTTACACAAGATTAGGTCTCTGACTGATAACCATTATATGACTGAGGGGATATTTTCCATCTTTCAGGTGAATACTTGCCACTAAGGAATTTGTATCATCAATTAATCCAAGTTGTGTTTCATCAGCTATCAAAACCAACAAGCTAACATTTCAAAAGGATGTCCCTGATACTTGCTGCACATATTTTACACAAGATGTTCTTCCTGCCCATTTTCTCCAATAAAGAACTCATTTCCCTTCAGGTGTCATTAGACATGAAGCAAGTCTCCAGCTTGTATTATTTCTGTGCTCTGATGAGCTCCTTAAACTGTGGCCGGCCCTTCACTCCCCTGCCTGGCCATGCCTCTTAATGAGATGGTAATCAGCCAGTCATCAGCAAAGGGACCTTGCTGGAAACATAATGAGAACATTAGGCTGGATAGTGAAAGGACCCCCTGCCAGGTGGAGGATCAATGGTCTGGCCTGATGAAAGGTGGATGATGCAGCTGATGGAAGAGAAAAAGGGAGGGACAGAGAGGCAGAGTGTTGTGGTGCTGATTGAACAACACGTTATCTACTGTACCCAGTCCTTTGACTCACAGAAGTCATACAGATCAAACAGAAAAATGATTACTGTTTTTGTGTTTGCTGTTATCATGTCATTTATTAATCCCTTGTCAAACCTTTTTATATAGTCTGTTTGCTGAACTAATGCATGCAAACTGGTTTTCAGCCTAAAACAAAATGACTTGGTATTTTAGACAGCATATTTAGATCCCATAAGACGACAACTGATGATTGAAATTTAAATTCAGGGGCTACTTATCAGCAAATTATGACAAAACGAACCTTCAACCTAAACGAAATCTTCTGTTCTGGTGGTTTGTAGGGCTTTCCTCATTTCTTCTATGCTGCTCTCAGAAGATATGTGAGGGGAGCATGGCTTCATAAGACCCATTAGCATCTTCTGCACACAGTTAGTTTCTCTACACTTAGTACTTTAAGCTATATAGAAAATATCTGACAGCTTTACTATGGTTTGTGTCCATAATGAAAGGGAGTAAATAATAATGCCTCACTTCACTACACACTCCACAAGACTTGCTGCTTGGTTATTTGTCTTTTTCAAAGGATTATGGTAAGACACCATCTAAAATACTTCCTCTGAATGTCTTATTTCAATTAAAGTTAATACAAGAAACAAAAGATCATATTCCTTCCAGAGTCAGATTATGTTTAAAATATTTTCAACCCAATAGTTCAAATTTCCTAATTCCAACAGAATGAATCAGCTGGAGAAAATGCACAATAGCCACAGAAGCTTTGTAGGTTCTGCTTTATTAATGAATACGTATGAAGGACAGCAATGTGGTGCTGTGGTTAGCACCATCGCTTCACAGCAAGGGGGTTTCTGCTTCTAATAATGGTTTTACGTTTCCCATGAGCCTGAAGGGATTTCACTAGGTACTCCGGTTCTTCTCACACAATCCACAGATTAGATCAATTGTTTACTCTAATTTATGATAAGTAACTGTTGTCTGTCTCTGTGTAATCTGTCCATGCTGTACAGTTAGGCTCCAGGCCATCATGACCCATAAGAGGACAAAAAGTACAGAAAATAAGTGGATGAGTAAATGTCAGGTTAAAGCCATAACCCACCTTTCTTAAAGGCATTAGTTTCTAAATGTAATTACTTTATCTGACTGAGCACATACACTGTTTGTCTTATAGATTATTGTTAAAAGGTATTACAGAAAATGAGACAGAAAAAACTGGACAAGTTGTGGCATAACACAAATGAACTTATTTCATGTAAACAGAGTAGTTTAATAAATATCAAAGGTTTTGGATTAGGGAGAAGAACATTAATAAAACAAAATGCAACATATGCTTAATTTACAAATATTAACATAACATAAACAAAATAGTAAAATATGGCTTTAAAGTAGTTTTTATTTGGTAATGGCAAAGACAGAATAGCTATCTGGAAGCATCATAAATGGCATTATAAGAAAAAACAAACATTCAAAAGTTATCAAGAAAGATCCTGAAACAAAAATATATCAAATAAGAATGTGGCACTAAAAACAAACAAATAATAAAAAAAAAAAAAAACACTTTAATGAAGGAAGTCTTTGAAAGGTAGAAATGCACTGTGGAAAAGTAAAAAATAAAATTAAAATAAATCAAAAGAGCTTCACACCAACAATAAGCAGAATGGTGGTTTCAGACCTTAATATACACAAGCTACACTACAAACTAAGGTAAGTAATGTAACTAATAATGATCAGTCAGACGGTTCTTCACCTCTGCTGTAAAAAACAGTACAGGTGTTCATTCTTGCTTACAGCAATAGCCCTAAACAATGTTTATAATTACTAATAGCCATTAATTGCTATTTGTAATGAATTAATACAATTTCCCTTTCAGGATCAATGAAGTATCATTCAATCAAATCAATTAAATACTAAAGAACGCCAACATTTTTTTAATATAACTCAATAAGTGAATGACAGCTTGTCAGGAATAATGTTCTACTGTAAGAGGAGGCCAAAACAGGGAACCTTAAGAGTCCAGTGCATCATTTGGTTTATTTATGATTCTCTTCAGACAATAAATAAGGGCAAAGACTTATACTAGTTAAATGTTAAGATAGGTAGGTTGAGGTATATACTTAAACACTCAAACAATGGGAAATGTTTTAAGGATGTAATGGCAGCAGCAAACATCCCAAGCTATCAAAGAAATAAAAACAAATAAAATGAAAATCTAGTAAACCCAACTGGTCAAATACAATATATTTCCATTGATACATATTTGGATATCAAACTTGATGAGAGATGCAGGCTTTCTAAAGCAGTGGAAGCATTTAAAAAAAGAAAGAGAGAAAGAGAAAAAACATAAGGGAAAAAGCAGACTTTCAATACATGTGATTTATTTTAGTCATTTTCAGTTATTAGAACAATCCAGTCACATGAACATACAAACGCCCACCATGCTGTGCTTAATGAAAGCGGCTGTGGCGATTCAGATGTGGAGGATGAACTCTTCCACCCAAACTTCCCTTTCCCATATAAACCATTTGGTAATCCTTTATGGATTTCACATATGTATACTTATTTATGTTCACTCTGTCTTCTATCATCAGTATGAAACGCAGTCCCTGCTGAATCCGGCCATAAAACTGACTGGAGTCACGTTAATTGTCAGAGACAGACACGGTTCTGATCATAAATGCTGTGCTACGTACTGCTGCTTTAAATCACAGACAAATCTTGCCCCCACCCCCTGCTCTTCCACAGTGATTTGGTCTCAATTTGTAATAAAAAGCCTGACAGAGAAAGCACTGCCAGTGCTTGTGATAGACTTCGTTTTTGTGTTTTGCATTTTTTTTCACCTTTTCTCCCGTTACAGTGACTGACTTTTAATCTAATAAACATTGCATGAGCCCACTGACCAGAACAAAGGGGGAAGAAAAGAAACTTCTCTCTGAACATCTATCAGATCACTCTTGTTAAAAAAAAGGGGGGCTTTGGAGGGTGTTCCTTAATAGGAATGGGGTAAGATATAAGGTTTCCTGCCAAGATCGTAAAATTACTGAAGAATAAAAGCCATTCATTTCACATGACATCATTTTCTGAGGATGTGAGCTTCAGCAGCTTGAAACAAAAAGGACAAAATGTTTTCCTCATTGACTTCAGTGCTGCTGTTGTCTGACAAGACACACAACATGGCAGAACAAAGGAGTGGGATTAGCCTCTTTGAAATTGTACATAGCTTTTCCACCATGCAATAAAAATGTAATATACTTAACAACCCCACTGTCTAGCTACATAGTTTATATATATGATCCAACAGTGAAGGACTCTGCTTGAGGCTGATTTGAATGGATTTCTTGCTTGTAAGACGTGGGCACAGTAAAAGTTAACAGGAGCCTCACAGTGACCCTAGTGGTGAAATCACAAAGCAACAGCTTACACAACAGGGATGATAAATAGGTGCTCATCACCCTATGAACAGCCTCCGTATACTGCAGTACATCTCCTGTTAAATACTCGCACTTAAAACATTTCATCTTATGCATGCTGCCTGTTAATTTAAAGTCGGGCGCTCCAGAATCACAACCATGATGTTTGTATGGCTGTCAGTCACTCACTACGGGACTGAGTCAAACCAGCCCTGTATACTTGACACAAATGATACGGCGCTGGAACATGCTCCAGGGGGTACTAATGGTTGGTCTGAGTAGTTCTCAGCCACAATGTCACAGAAAACACATCATTTCCAACCTGCTCCTCTTCAAACCCATACTACACTCCAAGAGATATACATTTACTAATGGGATATGCATCAGCTTACAGAGGTGGACGAGCTACATATGATGTATATCTCCTATCAACAATGATTCTACACATGTGGGAGAGAAAGGGGGGGGGGGGGGTTGTGTTTAGTGCCTGTTAAATATAAATCAACAGTGTATTCAGCAATATGTGTTGTAGATTACTCCCAGCATGTCCACTCTGCAGTGTAAGGTGTCTTAAAGGGCAGAGAGCCTTTAATAATAAGCAGAGCCAATTAGAGACGTCAGATTCATTCTGTATTAGCACATCTACTCAAAACAAACAAGGATGTTACATTCAAAACACAGCTAGATGTTATTAGCAAAGTATAAAAGAATAATTTCATTTTTCTCCCTTTCCCAGAGAAATGTGACACATCATCTGAAGCTGTATTGCGTTGCCCGGGGTGAAGGCCCTGCACAGTAGATGGACCGCTGTAATTTCTCATCTATCAAATTATGGTTTATTGTTCAGCACAGTAACCTCAGGCTACGTACAACTCTGTGCACTGACAGTTATGAAACATTATATTTCCACTGTCATTGTCCAGGCCCAAGACTAAGCTTAAAAAACAAAACAAAAAGAAAGAGAACAGAAAGAAATAAAAATTCCAAAGTTATATTAACACACATCATGTCAACATCCATCTTGAGCAGAAGTTTGATCATAGCCGTTCAAGCCACTGTTGCTATTTGTGGGGTGTGTAACCTCATTAGGTTACTCAAATTGCCATTAGCCACTACTATATAAGCTTGTTTATTATTGCCATGGTAATGATTTTTCTGGCAAATGAAATTTGTTGGCAGGAAATTGTGTTTAATGCTGCTCTAATGAGTCTGCTGTAAATTAGCTGGCATTCTGGCGTGGATGACTAAAAGGCCTTTAAGTAACCTTTGGTCTGTTGAAGGTAATTTGATAGTGCCACTGATGATTCACTTAGCCAGACTAAAAGCTATAGTCTTGCATCTGAAGGAGGACATGTGAAACTACTATCGCTCTTAAACTAGAAGAGAATGTGAATTTAATCAAATCGGCTTGCCGTTGGATGACTTTAAGACAATGAACGTGAACTCCTCACTGGAGTCAACCCAATTTGCTGTTTTTGTCACCAAGGTCATGATTCTGCCTCGTGTGCATCTCACAGCTGAGCTGGTTGTCAGTCTTAAGGGAGATATCATCTACTATAGATGGTGACCACATGCTGTGCTCACAAAAAAACTCATACAGCCATTTCATCGTGTCCTTTACTTTCACACTTTGATTCTTATTATCCTTCAGTCAAGGCGAGAGCTCAGGCAGACTTTTGTGATAATTTCGTTGGTTTGTCAACAATAAAATGCATCAAGTATCCTGCTGAATTTGATGAGACTTTGGTGGAGAGGCAGTGTGACAGGCATGGGTAGAAAAGATTAAACTGAGGTGCAGCTCCAGATCACTTACTTTAAAACTACAAAAGGGAGAAAATGGCCTCAGCGGAAGAAACTCATTTTTCATTTATTGTTTCACACACAATCCTTACTTTCCAATAAACAGAGGCTTATAATAAGCAGAAGTGTGAGTTGTAACAGACATTATGTACAAGATTCTGAAAGATTTCTTTTCAAATATCCTTGAACAATGAACTTTACAAATAACACTTTTAAATAAACTTTTATGCTTATAAAATTGTTTTTATTATTAAGTTCTACAAAAATTATGTAATATACCACCAATACAAGTAACAAATAAAGTAATGTCTTAGAAATACAGCAAAAAAACAAAAACAAAAACATAGAATCAGTACTTCTTTTCGTACCATGAACACTTCTATCTCTTCAGACGAAATTGTAAATTCTTACTGATGAATCGAAACTCTTCCTAAAGTGACAGAGCGTTGTGTGAGTTTGTGTTTTTGTTTATCAGCCACATCGTGTCAGAGTTCTTGGCTTTCTATCTGCAGTGAAAACAGAGCTTCCTGATACATTTGTGTAAGCAAAAGGATGTGTTTGTGTATGCCTTCACACACATTATTGGCACCCCTGCAGGTCTGTGGAAGCACACATGGGTATTTCATGTGGAAGTTACCATGCTTTGTCACAGGCTCAGCAGCCACACCCCCTGGCATATTCCCCTGAGATCTGATACAAGGCACATGTGTGTGTGGAGGATTGCTGTGTGTCTTGAGTTTTTAATGGCATGACATTCCCTCTTAACGCAGGTGGCCCCTCAATCTGTAAAGCCTTCCTCCTTAGAATGTGTTTAGTACCACCCCTGCCGCGTCCCCATCTAACCTCTCATTTTCCTGCACCTCCCATTGCATCTCGCCCACCCATGTTGCCCCTCCTCCCCCTGCAACACGTGCCCCCTTTTAGTGCCAACATGCCCTTGTCCTCCATCTCCATCCTCTCCCCTCCTCTTTGCTGTTTTTTCCCACGCCTGCCTCCTTCTGTCATCACGCAGTAGGAGTGGTATCATTGCACGTGCCCCTTTTTAGTGCCAACAAGCTCCCCTGTGGCCCAATCCCCCTACATCATCGTATCTTCCTGTCGTCTACCCCCCTCCACCATGTTTTACCTCCCTCACAGCTTCTGCCCCCCTTCCCCACTTTCTCACATTGTGCATCTCATTGCTATGTAAGTGGGGATGCCAGACTGCTTTGCATAACGCTGTTTAGTCCTTTGTGGCAGGCGGGGCGGCATGCAAATATGCAAAACGGTGATAGGGAGGCATTTTGTAGTGTGATGAGGAAAAGGAGAGGGCGGCATTGCGAATCATGCCGCCGTAAGTGCATATGCTTGTGTGTTTGTCCGTGTTTTCGGACAGATTCGTTGGCTCATCTGAGCGTTGGTTGGTACAGGAGCAGGTGGCATCAGAACAAAAGCCAAGTTGAGCAACGTGGCGAAGGAATACCACCCCAAGCAGCTATTAATCCTAGATGGAGGGATACTCTTGTCTTTTGTGGCCTTTATTCCACTTGAGGGACAATGCGAGGAAAGGTTGTCTCTTTTTTTTCTTCCTGCTTGCATCATTATCACAATTCCTTGCATCGTTACTGTAAATCCACATGACGCAGAATCTGCAAATATCAGCGGCAAATTAAGAAGAAACGAATGGGGAAGTTCTTTTCGCTTACCCCTCCTCTTCAACCATAGTCTTCTCTCTCCTACTTATCTGTGGCAGAGAGCCAATGGTTCATTATAATTGGCCGTTGTCATCATGCAGATGACACACAGTCAGCGCTCTGAATATCATTAGCGCCTTTGCATACCTCCGCTTTTTCTTTTTTGTCCTTTCTTCTTGTTCCTTCATTCCGAGGCTCGTTTCGCGATCCGATATTCCAAAAGGTAATTATCATCCACGGAGTAGCCTATCAATATGCGCAGAGAGGCATGATAGGGAATAAAGGTGCATGTCTGATTGTCGTTTTCTCCACCGCAAATGTAGAAGCATCTCCCAGGGTGAGGGAGAGTAAGAGTGCATTTGTGTGATTGTACTTGAATCGCCTTCGCTGTGGACTACAATGCATATCTCTGTGGTTACAGAGTGTTCTTAACTCTCCCCCTCTTTCCTGTCTCGCTCTCGTTTGCATATGCCAGCAGCTCCTTGGGTAGAATAATAGCTCTTAATTCTTCACTGCAGCTCTTGCCTTCTGATCCATGACAAAGAGAAAAGAGCCAGCCGGTTGATTTGCATACTCCCCATAATGATGAGGTGTGCGTTGCAGACTCCCTAATTACCATGTCCTCCAGTCACTATATCTCCTCCTGCAGCTTTTGCGTTTAACCCTTATTCGCCCATTCGCCATCTCTTCGTCTCCATAGAAAATCATTGTAGCGCCCAGCGTTAATTCATCTGGAGGAACAATAAAGGAACAAGAAAAAAAAGTTGCATATTTTAGTGATGAGCGGTTCGTTCATTCGCCTTCGTTTATTCCACTGTCTGTGTTTATTGGCTAATTTGCGGCTCCTCTCGCTCGCGGCGACTCTTCTTAAGCTACCCTCTTTGTCTTTGCCTTTGAAATTTACAAAATCTTACATGAAATCAATACTCAATTGATTATTCACTTTCCTGCAGCCTCAAACGACTGGTGAGTGCACATGTGAATTAAATCCAGCGTGTGTCTGTGTGTATGTATGAGTGAGTCCCTGGAAGATCCTATTGTATTCCCAGTTCTTTCGAGGCAGCAGGCAGACGAGGTGGCAGGGAGCTCTGAGAGAAACACTCTGCAGCATCTGTGTGCATGTCTGTGTGTGTTGAGTGTGTGTGTGCGAGTGTGTGGGCATGTGAGACGTACCAAGGTCCTGTCAATAGCATGCAAGCCAGGGAAGTCCCAAGGTTTGAAGGTAGTTTACTTCCTAGTCTTTTTTTCCCCCTCAAACAGCACCAACCATCCAGAGGAAGGAGACAGATGGAAGTCAACAACCACAACAGCAAGAGCAGCAGCAACAACAACAACACTTGGCTTTTGGGCACAGGAAGCACAGCAGGCGCCAAGCAGGATGTGGAAGGGATTTTATCCTCATTTTCATGGTTTTTTGGTTCTGTTTGCAGTGTTTCTTTGTCTTCTGTTCTGACTCCAAGAGGACAGCAGGACAAGATGCCACCTGGACCCTTTGGAGAACTCGGTGGCAAAGTGGGCGCGGAAATAGGGGCGTGAAGAGAGGGGTTTAAGGAGGAGGGGGAGGAGGAGAGAGAGGGGTAAAGGGCGTCTGCCTCTGATATGCCATATGAATGGCAGACACGTAATGATGGCAAATGTAGAGCAGATTGGCTTGGAGGAGGAGGAGGAGGAAGAGGGAGACAGACAGTAAAGCTGGCCTGATGCCAACAATACCAAGACATGACTAAGCAGAGACCTCCCCCTACACTGGGCTCTGACACTTGTTGCTGTCTGTGTGTTCATGCATTAGGATCCCATCTGAAGTCTCACTAATCTAACTGGACCCTAGCATTCTATT
This sequence comes from Leptatherina wallacei, assembly GCA_028567055.1. Taxonomy (NCBI): domain Eukaryota; kingdom Metazoa; phylum Chordata; class Actinopteri; order Atheriniformes; family Atherinidae; genus Leptatherina; species Leptatherina wallacei. The sequence goes on from JAOXYM010000019.1 coordinate 16,287,024, forward strand.
TTTCCCATATTTGGTATTTTGTCTCAATGGAACCAGAGAGCTCCTCTTTTATCAGTGAGGGAATGATGATGATTTAACATTCCAACATCACTATGCATAGGATGAGACATTTAAGTATGTATGACAGCCTCAAGCAAAATTAAAGTGAAAGATAGAGGTCTGGCCACAGTTCAACCTCTATTTATGCAACATGGTAAAGGTCAAATATTGACACTCCGCATATTTTTTTTCCATGGCCATTTAAAATAGATGTTGCAACCCATCTCAAACTCTTTTTCTGATAATCGAGTATTAGTTTGAGGTGGGTTTTTTTTCCTCACATTGTTCCTGAACCAAACTGCTCGCTGTTAGTTTATGACAAGGAAACGGATGGCAGGTAGATAGAGTATTATGATGTTCATATTGAAATGTGCTGAGCAAACATTCTTTCCTGCACCAGCAAACATCCTCAGTGTATGTAAGAGAGAAGGAGGGAGGAAGAGAAATGTACTTGTGTAGTACAAAATGCACACTGCACTCCATTCTTGCCTCTGTGGATGTATGCCAACAAAGCAAGAGATTTCCATACCAAATAGGAAAGCATGGATCATATAAAATGTGCTGTGGAGCTATGCAATATATAAGTTGTACATAGAACACACATACAAAAAAAGAAAGAGGTTCAGACATGTTGGGGAGGATGCTAGCTGTTTTGAAATAGCCACAAGTTTTAGAATTGAAGTGTTTAATTTTTCACGTTTTACATACTTTGCATAAAAAGGAGCAGATCACAGAGCCAAAGAGGACCGAGCAAAGTTCTCCCAGCTGCAGATAAAGAGAAACGCTACACATGGTCTATGTTATCGTACAAGTCTGTATTTGAGCTTTACAGGGTAAAGTGGGGGGGGGGTGTATCGTTGCCATCCAAATCAAACACCCTTATTTGAATAAGAACAATCACAGTCACCAAATGGAGCAGAGATGCAGGGAGGAAAAATGGTGAGGCGATTTGACTTGCGAATCAGGCGATGCATATCTGCATGCTAATTACATTGCAAGAAGGGGGAAAAGAGTGGAAAGCGCCCCCCAAGCGCCAGACAGAGAGAGGGCGAGGGAGGAAAGACACAGCAGACACAGGCGGGAAATAAGGGGACGAGCGACCCAACAAACGGACAAACAAACGAAGGAATCAAAGGGAGCTATAGGCAAGATGGGTAATTAATTCCCCATCAGGCTTTATTCGGCAGCATTTGATTTTCTTTGGAAACAAATCGACATGCGGAGAAAAAGGAAAGGAGCAAAAGCCCGGGACGAACGTAGGGACTGGAGCGGTGTTGGGGGGCATCCAAAAATTAAATTTATTGATTGATCCTAGGATGCTGGGGGTTGTGAAGCAGAGGGCATTCTGAGGATGTAATTAGAGAGGACTGGGACCAAGGCTGGAATGATAATAGATGACATTGGAATTCACCATGGCGATCAGGCATTAATCTTCATTAACGGCGACCAGGATATTAAAATTTCTAATTAAAGGGACAAAAATGATATGGATGGTGTGCAAATTTGTAGTGGGATGTTGATCCTGGGTGTTTTGCTGTATTGCCAACATGTGGGAATTGCGTCTCCAGGTATAGTATCTCCACTGTATTAGCTTACTGATTAAGATTATAAACTGTTGACCATGCCGTATTGAGTTTAATGTTCCTATTTTTGAACTGTTTCTTTAACGAAATCAAATAGATTCTCAGTCATAAACGGGAGCAACGAAATTTAAATAAGGTATTGTGTGCATCAGTAAATGCAAATGTGTATGACTGTATATATTTTTGTTTTATACAAAAATGTTCCGCAATCTAATTTTCTTTTCAATAAGCATTGTTGTGTAGCCCTTTTCAGTAATGCAATTAAATACACTTTGTTCTCTCTGTGTCAAAGACAATAAATAATATTTTCCTACATGCTGTTTATCTTGATGTTTCTCATTTGTTACGGACAAAAAAAACATGAATATTTTTATTTGTATTATTCTGTGAAGTTATAAAATACTGCTCAAGGAAAAGCCCTTCCTGAAGGGATCCCCCCCCTCACCACTTCCCATGTTTGCTATGATGTCATCAGAGGTGGCCTTGGATCTACTCTGCTCTCAGTTCTGTGGGTCCAAATTAAGGAGAATGGATGACAGGCCAATACCATGTTTATCAATAGCTCCACCGCCTTGCATGACTGTGCTGTGACACTGTCAATAGATTATGAAATCTTACTGTGTCAGCTATTCAATATTACAAATTGCCTGTGTGTAGTGAGCGAGCGTGCATGAGTTCCTGCTGGTGTATGTGTTGTCTGACGTAAATATTCAAGAGGTTAATGCATATGCTCCTGTAATGTCTCCATGTATTCACTCTGCATGATTAGCAACTGTCCTTGAATTAATAAGATGAAACTGTAACCCCCCCCCACCTACCTCTGTTGTAGGGACACACTCTGTCATATCCAAACACACACTTAAGATATCCCAGCTGAAAAATGGTTGCAAACATCTTTTCTAAGGATGGAGATGAAGATGAGCAGCTCATACATAAACATGATGTAGAAAAACATTTTATCTGTATAGTTAATTCATTACTCATTAGTGCCTGAAGAGAATGTCAAGAGTCAGAGTTGGCATGCTTTTGTGTTCGGTGAGTGTGTGTGAATGAGGTGGCTGGTGGGATGTCATTAAGTTAATGGTCTTTCACTGGGACTAGTCATTAAATGAGGATATTAAAGCAGAAGGCCGTTTTTATATGCATGAGGAGGTGATGCGAGGGGTCAGAGTTACATGAAGTCACCACTAATGCACAATGGGTGGATTTACAAATACATGGTGGGATACAATCATAAATACAAATGGGGAAAAACAATCATGAAAGGTGTCTTTATGCTCCTTTGAGAAAAAAAAAAATCTGCTTCTCTTTTTCTATAAAATGCGCACAAACAATGGAAGGGGGTTCACTTGGCCTTGATGTAAGTTTTTCTTTTCATGTATATATCCTCTCCAAGACTTATATTTATGAGCTGGGGTTGACATGCATATTATTATCATTATTGTTATCATACATGCAGGTGAAGGAAGCAGCATTAGACCTGACACAGTCAGCGAGTGTCACCACTGCAATCATCAGATTGGTCTGATATATGATTTATGCAGAGAACACCCTGCCTGTGGGTACGCCCCTGGATGAGCTGGGATGTAAAAATTTATTTTAGCCTATTGATTAATCAAGACCAGTCATATGTGTGAGTACTTCATATGCATTGATGCTTACATGGCAAAGACAAATGAGTGTTTATCATGTGTCTGTATCAGCGTGGGGGTGCATGGGTTTCCCTGTTTGGGTTAGAAAAACTCATCTGGTGATGCAACCTTGCAGCAAGGAGGGATTAGTAATTTTAGAAAAACAGTGAAAACAGAGGCAGGTCAAAGCAGGGCTGAAAAGATTTTGTTAGAAAGTTTTCTTTTCTTTTTTGCTTGTTTGTTTTAATGCCTTAGTTAAGACAAACAATAAAACAGTTTGGCTTTGAATATTATAGCAATAAACTAAAAGTCCTTGAAAACAATAACATTTATTAGATCGACGAGGAAACTTCAGGCTAAACTACCAAACTAAGTTCTTATAAACTTATACAGTGATACTTGAGACAAAGTTACATAACTCCAGGCACACATACTCTATCTTGAATGCCAATCACAGTCTGACCAGGGCGGATAATCCTGTCTAGTAAATTGAAAGTAGTTTATTGTAATTGAAATAAACATTTACTATCCATGTTTAGGACCATCCATCCATCAATTCACGGTTTATATCTGCTTAGTCCAATGCTGGAGCTATCCCAGCTACTACAAGGTAAGAGGAAGGTACATGTTGTCAGTCCATTGCATGCCAACATAGACTAACAACCAGTCACACTAACATTCAATTCTAGGGAGGATTTAAGGACACAAACGAATGAAACATGCATGTTTTTGTACTGTAGTTTTTGTACTGCAGAAACACTCAGTTTATTTAAATCCAGGTTAAAGACCCTCTTGTTCTCTGTTACATTTGCATAGTTTTTTTTCTGAATTTGTATTGTTTCCTTTTAAGCTTGAATTTTAAACTTGATCATGTTTTTAATCTGTTGTCCTTTCTCAATCTTTATTTTAGATTAGCATTTTATTTATTTTTTATTTTTTCTCTTTTGTTTTAATGTACTTTTCTGCAATTGTAAAGCACATTGAATTGTCCTGTATATGAAATGTGCTCTATAAATAAATTTGCCTAGCCTTGCCTTACTATGGGAGGAGGCCAGAGTACCTGGAGAGGACATATATATGAACAGGGAGAAAATCAAACACAACACAGAAAGGCTCGACACAAAAAGGCCCAAGCCGAGGTTCAAACCCAAAAACTTATCACTGTGAGGCTAACCACCACACCATTCTATACCCTTTTTTCAGGACCCTGGGTATGATTTTTCAAATATGCTACACTTCCTGTTTTACCTTAGTTTAATGCATTGGACTTGTTAAGTCATAGCATATCTGGTAAGAGTTGCGTACAACTTTAACCCCTTCAATGTTTGCACAAGACTAAAGCAATGCAAAACATTTTCTTTCTACTCTTTTCCCATTTCCTTGGGACAACAATAATAATCAACTATTTTTAACAAATGGTAGAGATACTGATTAATAATAAATGGCCAAAACTTGAAACAGTAACAAACACTTTGGCCCTGATTTACTAAGATCCCAAATAGCAGGTGCAAAATAAATTGTGCCTGTTGTGTTTCTGGGATTTGCGAGTGATCTACTAAGATTGTTTGCTCAATTGATAAGGGGCGCAAACAGCCCTATCTAAATGAGGATTTAGCGTGCGGAACTGATTCCCTCTGTAGAAGGACAGAAAGAAAGGTGCAAACAGAAAACAAATGGAGATTGCAATATTAGTGGAAGAGGCAAATATAAATATGGCAAAGACATGTTAATGTGATCAGAAGGACTGCAATATGGGAGGATATTTGCCAAAAAGTAAATGCAGTCGGAAAAACAAGAAGAACATCAGATGAGGTTAAGAAGAGATGGCAAGATATTAGATGGAGAACAACAACAACAAAAAAAGCTCATAATAAAACCTCGGCAAATAAGACAGGTGCAGTACACTTTTTGTAAGGAGCAGATAAATCCGGGGTATGACACGCATACCCGTTGTGGAACAAGGTACAGTTGTAAACAAAATTATTCATACCTTTCCATTAATGAAGGAAAAAAAATCAGCTGTCACTGAAATAAATTGAAACTGATAAAAGTAATAATATATAAAAAATTTATGAAAATCACGATATTGTTATTGTGGTTCAATAGAAATATTTTTAATAAACAAGCAAAAAATATGAGAAATTAATATACGTTACGTCACTCATAAG
>JAOXYM010000019.1:16316773-16336271 GCA_028567055.1 Leptatherina wallacei
AAAGAAAATAATAATGATAATAAATAAATAAATCTCTTGGATCTGTGATCAATGATGCAGCCTAGGCAGAGTCATCTAATGCAGATCCACTGAGCTTTCAGCACTGAGTGCATCATCAGAGGACAAGTTCATAAAAAAATTGTATTGTTCAATACAGTGCTCACGGTTTGGTACGCACCTGTATTGAAAGATTCAATACAGATACATGTATTGTTGCAACCCTATATATATATACTATGCTGCAGGTAATTATCAAAGGTAAAACTGTTGAGGATATAAAGTGATGGGTCATATTTCTCTAAACTGAAGATCAGAAGCCAAATAGGGCATGTATGTCAATGTGACTGCAGCAATTCAGACTTGTGCAATGTTGTGTGATACAACTATGTTATTAGATTCATCCTTGACAATAACGCACCGTGAAGGCAATTCACATTTCATATACATTCATTTGCTACCAGATTGATAAAAAGCAACGCATTTGACTTCAGAGAATCAAAACAATTTTGTGGATAGTACGTTTGAAATTATTTACATAGGAGATGTTGGTACAGCCATGGTCTACCTTTTAAAGAGAATACGATGTGTTTAGAGTTTTGGGAGAAAATCATATTATTTTTAGCAATGCCTAAATATGATGTGATTTCATCGGCCACAATCATGGATTCATACACAAAACAAAATGTGTGCTAAGCTAATGTAATTTTACCTAACTTATACACCCTAGGTTGGTAAAATATTCAATTTACAAGGATAATATAAAAATGAAATAAATAGTATTAAAATTCCCCAACATGAAAAAAACCTTCTCTTCATCTGTCCCAGTCCTTCTCTGGCTATCTTGGCAAGCCCCAGCTCCTACACCCCAACATCACTAACAAGCAGCGGATACAGCGCTGGATTACTGTAGGCGTTAAATCAATAGCGGCTGGTCTCCCAGGCACAGCTATAGATTATGAATCAGTGTTGGTGAGCAGAGCACCATGGTGGCAAAAGGAAGTAAGAAGACAGAGAGAGCAAGAACAGAGGAAAGAAAGGGGAAAATACTGGTTTGAAGAATCCAAATGACACATAGAGGTGTCATATTATCAAAAAAATGCCTTCTAATAGCATGTTTAGATATACATACATAGGCTATGGCTACACACACTATTGGATGAAAAGCTAAAATGTCTTCATCAACTGTGTCACAAGATATGTAATGCAACTTAAACAGAATTGATTATACTGTATACCATTAAAATAAATTAAGGATAAGCGAATGAATTAATCTAAACCACACCTTTAAAACATTTTCATATTAATTAGGCTGTCAAGTTCATGTAGCATTTTGTACAGACTTTGAGCAGAGCAAGAATAATTTGTAAGATATGAGGTTTGGAGCACAGCCCCGCCAATATCTATATAACTGATCTATGGCAACAGAGCCCATTAACCTGGATGAACCTCTGGTAATCTCTGCAGTGAGCTCCAATGTTTCCAGCCTTCAGTTCAATTCAAGGCCCTCTGAGTCCTGTTTACAGATGGTATCTAAGTGGCTTGATTCAACTGCCAATGAATATTGGCATGTGTCTACACCCCATAGACCCTGCTATTAGGGGTGGAGACCACAGGGTTAGCCAAACACAAACTGAACTTGACATTTCCCTCGCTGCTCCAAGTTCAACAGATACACACCTGCATGTTCACAATCATGTATCACTCCAAAAAAGGTAATTCAAGTCAGATGTTCAGAAATATGCAAACATGAAGTTAGCGTCTAAATGTCATGACCACATGTAAACACAAACAAACAAACCAAACATGCACATAGACACTTCAACCTTGCTATGGGGCAGGTTGCTAGACCCATACTGCCCCCTGGCTCGCCTCGCCTCTCTCTGTTTGTCGAGCAGCACAGACGCCGGAGGAATAACTCATCTCCCACCACAGATTCAGGATCAGATTACCCTGGACCAGCTCCCTAACCTTAACCATTAGATGGATAAGAAAATATCTGTTCTGGGATCAGTGTCTGGGGGGATGGATATGATACTGAGAAACTATCAGAGGTGACTGAGTTCAGGGTCAGGTCCCAAGGAGCCATGGGGTGGGAAAGGGTCAACCAAGACTACCTCACGGCAGAACCTGAGTTAGACAGAGGAAAAGAAGAGCTCTGTAAATTGCTTTACTTCCAACTATGAGGCCATATAGATAAATGAAAAAATGAATTAAAGGATAATGCATTTGATTCAGCTGCTTAAAGCGTCCTGACTTGAGCCAAAAGATCGTTTAGTTTAAGCTGTAAAGTCATTTAAATATTACTGATCAGCAATTTTTTAAGCAGTTCACAATAGTCAAGGTTGTTTAGACAGGTTGCAGAGATCTACAAATATGCAATGCCATTTTAATGCACACACACAAGCTGTTAAGTGGTCTCTCTGTTGATAATCCTAGCATGGGTACTGTGTTAACCGTTAGCTGCAGACTCTGGTAGCCATGAGCCACCAGCTGTGTCTGAATGACAGAGTCTCGAAGGAGGCTGTTGCTCTACTATGGAGCTGTCAAGGTCAGCAGGAACACATACACATGCACACGCACGTACACTGGCTTCCAGATATCCAGAAACACATGAACACACAAACACACACATGCACGCACACACCAAGCACCAGAATGATTAATCTGTCAATCAATGCACCCATGTCCCGCAGTGAGCCCTTGTCTTTTTCCTGCGAGGTTCCTGTGAACAGAACCCAAGAGCTTGCAAGATTGGTGTGCAAGTGTGTCACTTTTTCATCATGCGTGTTTGATTTGTGCAATCAGAGCCTATTCAAAACATTTTACACATCATACCACTCAAGAACAGCTGAAATGCAGAACATGGCACTGTGATATCCGCTTTCCTTACTCCCAGTGTATGGTGGTAATAAAGAGTGAGTATTTATTGAATGTCCCTTTCACTGTAAGCTAGTCATTTGATGACAACCAGGAATGAACTAGATATGGAAGGCACTCCTGACCTCTAAAATCACTGGATAGAATTGGGATAGCAAAGCAGCAGGATTGGTGGCTAGACTGGTCCTTATGCTGTGTCTGAATGGCCTGTCCGATGCAAATTTCTTCTGGCAGAGATCACAGATACACAGTTTTATTCAAAGGCAACATGTGACACTGCAGAACAACATATTTAATGGTAATTCACAACCAGAGCTGACGACACACAAATGATAGAATAACTACTTATTACATTAATATAAGAAATTTTCATGAATTTTGCTTTTAAAATATTTGAGGTCCAAACAAAAATACAATGAATGAAACATGAATCATTTTTTTTTCTCTCAATTGCATCAATAACTTTACTTAGTTATATATTTTGCAGCTGCTATGTTCTGTATATTAATTATGTAATTATTAGTTTAGATGAAATTAGTAATCTTAATTTCTTTTTGAAAAGCTTAATAGGAAATTGTCACGGTTCACATTTTTTCAATCTATCTTCTGTCATCAACTGAGTGATATTAATATGCTAAATTAACATTATTACACTTGTACCATTCAGATATAATTAAGATTGTAGCATATAAATCTAATTAACTTGTGCATTTAGAGCTTGCTTTTCAGTTTCATTAACTGTTTTCATTTCTCAGAAAACTAATATGGTCATTTCATACTTTTTAAGTCCATGTTTTTCATACTATTAGTGCTCCTCACATGAATGTTTACGACCGCTGTCCCTTGTAAAGCAGCACTACTACTTACAATTATTACTACTTCTGTAGCAACCATTACAATATTACAATCCCTGTTTTCACGTAGTTTCATGTGCAGCATTTGTGTGCTTGATCCTTTTTCATTTGACTGTTTTTTTCCAAAGCTGCTTTAATAATCTGGCGTTCGTGGTGTTCAGTCATCATCTCTGTTGCTCACACTAATTACTGCATCTCTTTCTTCCTCATGCTCCCATTTACCCCTCTACACTCACCACGTCTCCCCATCACTTCATTCTCTCAACTGTCCTCGGCCTTGCCGGCACTAATTGTGGATGACCAGTGTAGCTGAGGAGGGAAAAGTTGGAAAATGGGGACAAAGCCTTTAGTGCTTTATCTGGAGTGATAAAAGAGTTAGCCTTGTTCCATGTGATCCAATCCAAGTCAATCACATTGGGGAAAATTGGATTCCTGAATAAGGAAATCCCATGAGGGAGGTTAGTCTGTCCATCTGGATCAGCAGAAGACATTTCTTCTCCTCTTCCTCTGCCTGTCTTTCATTCTCTCCACTGAGGCACTGTGCGTGGAGAGATTCTGTTCTCACTTTAGTGAACCAATAGGGCCATAATAAGTATTGATTAAGCTATTAGCCAACATTACCCAGGCACTGGCAGAGACTGTGTTTAGAATCAGCACCTCAGGAGTCTGTCACACTGTGTCACACACATGAACACAAGGACATACACTTGCTCACAGTGTTGAGAGGCTGATTGGGTGTGCTAGGAAGTTGGTTAGTTACTGAGGCGACTAAACTACTATTCTCTTATCTATTTCCCTCCGTCCCTCTGCACATCTTCTACAACTCTATCTATCCCTGTAACTGAACTCCAATCAAGCAAGGCCACAGTCCAGAATACACACAGTCTGAATGAGATGGGTGAGAGGACAACACACACACGCACACAAACATGAGGAATCAGATAAAAGAGGCTTGATTACAAAAGACAAGGTCATAGTGAGGACTGACACAGGTTGAGCGAAGCTTTCAGAGTCATGCAGCCCACATAAACCTACGAGTGGCTACACACACATACATTTATCTTTTCAAATGACGGACAAAGGGGAGGACGTTTTTTGAAAGAATTTTTTAATGTAGACCATATTTGATTCCAGTCAAAATGCTAATATACGTGCGTGCAGTGTAAAGTGACTCCCAGTCAGAGGTGCTTATTGTGCGATTTTAATCACTCCACTATGCTATACTTCACAAATAGAGAAATAAAAAATTTGAGCCACAGAGACACAGACAAGTGTTAGAATTAGCTGCCACCAAAACTCAACACCACTATGTTTTGAATACATTTTCCAAGAATTTGTCTGACTGAGTGATTTCCAATACATTGTCAGGACAAATTACCTCCACTTAATAAGATCCTTGGTGGAAGCAGAGGACGACCACTCAGAGAGGGGGAGATGAAATGACAAGTATTAATTTGGGATTTTTCACAAACTGACACTCCAGTCTCCATCCTCAGGCCCTGGGGCTGTGTCACTTCTCACCCATACTCACACAAACACAAACCCTTCAGTTTCTCTCTGTTGCTCCCCATCCCTCAGCAACTCCCTCCTCCTTCTTCCTGATCATGGAAGAAATTCTGTGGCGTAGCAATTACCTAAGTCTTTTATCAGTCATTTCAAAGGAGGAAAATTAGAGCAATTGTGTCAGGATGGTCATATGGGCAGAAATTGCACACTTATTGGGTGCACTTACGCCTGTGACTCTGCTCCCCGCACTGATGGGCCCATTGTTAGGGGACGGTGCCTTCGAGACTGCTGATTGGGGATGAGAGCAGATGCATACCCGCCCCCCCATACCCTCTGCAACCCTCTCGCCCCTCTAAATTCTCCCCTCACTCCGACATACCCCCACCCTCCAATCCCTGCCAACACACAAAGTCTTTGTGTTGATTCAGGCCCACCCTTCTCCCTTTAATGAATATAAATCACAGCAAAGCTTGAGTTTATGCAGACTATCATCAAAGTTAAGATAGAACCGCCATCTTCTTTGACAGTAAATTTATTTGACCCACCTTCACTTGTTCTACCTCTCCACCCTCTTGTCAATCATTTACTTCATGTCCTGCTCATCACCATCTTCATCCTCTGTGGCTGAGGATGGTTATCATTTTAGTCCTATTTGGAAAATGCACAATTTATTTGCTTCAATGAAAAACAATTCCACAGATGAGTAATGTACAAATGCTTCAGTTTAATAGATTTTTTAATAGATTTTAATAGATAAAGTGCAGGCATATCATCCTTCTGTAAATTTTTAAATTAAGTGAAAGCATATCTAAAGGAAAAACATTTTCTTAAAGGAATCAAAGACATTTTTATGCTTTCCAGATTCACATAATTATGATGAATTGATAAACCAGTTCAGAATAACAGCAACTGAGATAACATGACCTTTGGCAACCCAATTCCTTTGCCAAATGTCATCTGAATTTCAATCTTCGAGCAAGAATCTACAACACAAAAAGCACAGCAATCACAGATTTAAACTTAAAAGCTATATATTTTGAAAGACATGTGCTATTACCTGGCTCCAAAGGATCATAGGCCACTCAGCTAACGAGTCAAGCCTCCCTCTAATAGTAACTCTGTCTGCTTACAGGGATCTTTCCCTAAATGCTAACTAGATTCAGGCAGTGAATCCTAGCAGTAAATGCTAAGTCTATGGCTTAATCGTCGACTCTAGCTCCTTCGCACCGCAGGGAGCTGCCAGGCCTCTCTATTCCCACTCCACTGGCCACACATCTCCACTCAATCTGTCTTAGCATATTGATTTCCCAGCTGTCTCATTGGTTCCTAACATAATTATGGCCGGCTAGGCTAGGGGCACAGGCGCAGGGCTAATACATTTACACCGAGCCCCATCAGCACAGGCTTATATTCATGTCATTGGAAGAAGCCAGAGATTGGATGCCTATAAGAGGCAGATCCACTAAGAGAATTTGGGGGGCTTTGCTCTAATGAAAAAGGGAATTAGCTGGATCGACCTCCATCACACTCCAAGATCAATAGCAGCATTCATGAAAACATGCAGTGGAAAAAAATGAAGACAAAAAAGTGACACATATGTTAATAAAAACCAGCTTATTCATATTTCAATGATCTCATTTATACGAGATGCTGACGTAAGCTTTTGATCAAAGATTGCTGTTAGGCGTGAAGTTGAGTTCACTTACTTGTAAAAAGTTGGGGCAATAGCCTTTAGATACAGCATGGTCTTATCATTATTTCCCAAAATTACATTTGTGTAACTTCTATCACCTCCAACAGTTTAAGAAAGAAAGGATAAAAAAGAAGGGAGGGGGTGGTGTTGAGCATGTGAGTGTGGGATGGGGGTGGGGTCTTTCTGTTTCTCTCTGCCTAATTGTTGTCAGAAGCTGACCTAAAACGCAGAGACAGTATTTTTCAAAGTCAAGGATGAGGTAGAGGAGGGGTGGGCAATTCATCATGGTATCTCCCTTCGTCCTCCGCCCAGGACCAGCAAAGGTTTGCTAGTTATTTAATTCCATGGATCAGGCCCTTAAATGGCAAAGTCCAGCCCCATAAATTAGACATGCACTCAATTAGGGTGTCTGGTGTAAGCTCCAGTTTTAGGTACGATACTGACATGCAAGGTCATCCAGACTTTCTCACACCTATTCCTATAATCATGATCATTAGAGAGGGGCCAGGGTGGATAGCTTTGAAATCTGTCCACACCTTACAAGTTGCTGGAACCGAGACAGAGATACATGAACCAGGAGATCCCCTGTATTTGAAAACAAATTTTATTTTGGATATTTGAATGTTCACTATGAAATCAAATTTGAAATAGCAATTTGTTTAAGTGCACTCATGAATCAAACTTGAACACCAACAATCAGTGGAAGTGTGGCTTGAACAAAAGTGCTTCAATTACTGCTCAAAATTATACATATGGATATTTAGGAAAAACAAGACGTCATGTAACACTCAAGTTGGTACGACAATCAAACGTGAATTATACTTAAAGTACTACACAGCAGTGCTGCAGAACAAAGATGTGATGGTGACTGTACATACACAAGAACACACTGAGCAGACAGCTTGCAGCTACATAAAATAACCTTCCACACACATTGGCACACTAAGGCTGGGCTGAAAAGACTGTCTTCCATTGTGATCTTTGAAGAACATAAAATATATGTGACACATCTATAAAGCCTCTAACTGCATTCACATGGGCAAAATAGCTTTACTTTATTATGTGTTTATTATCAGACCTCATTTACCTTCACACCTTATCAACACCAAGTCTTTCATAGCTCTTATATACAGTATATCTATTGTTATGACGGAGTGAACAATGCTGTTAATTCTGCAGGGATCTTTTTGTAAATTTCCTGTTGGTTTGCAGCTCCCTTTTAATTCTCACATTTTTAAAGGGAACAGTGAGGTTTATTTCCTTTTGCCAAATTTCATGTATTTATTTATCAATCTTGTTATTTATTTATTTATTTGTTTCAGTGGCATTTTGGACAGTCACAAGCATTTGCTGACAGTTATTTTGGCTCCTGGCAGCGCAGACATTGACTGTCAACGGGACGTCTCCTTTCTTTTATTCATTTCTTCTTTCCTGAGAGATGCTGCTGAATGCAAGTCAGCCTTTTCTCCCGGGAGGGAAGAAGGTGGGGGGGCAGTGGAGAGGACAGTAGTGGAGGGGGGTGGAGGGGCAGATGGAAAGGATGGGGGGGGGGCTGGGAGCTGCAGGGATGTGTGTGTGTGTGTTTGTGTGCGTGTGTGTGTGTGTGGGGGGTGATAAGACATGTCAGGTAGGTGTGGTGTGTTGGACCATTTCATTCTCCCGCTACACTTTCTCTATTGTGTATTTAGTACCAAAACGTGTGTATATGTCTGTGTGTGAGATTCTGGAGGCTTATTCAGGAGGACACACTCCTGACCATCAGATCGGCCTCCATTCTGACATTCCTGCGCTTCCTCAGTCTGAAAAGGCAACCACAGACTCAGTGAATGGCTGTGTGTACTCGTGTGTGTTTCTGAGCACATAGCAAAAATAGTTACTGTACTTATCTGTGGAAAACACAGTGTGTGCACACAAAATATGTGTCGAAGCTCGAAACAAAATTATAAGTGCTTATGTGGTTGTAAATATGTTTTTGTTAGTGACCTGTGTAAGTGTATATTATCATCTGTGTGGGTATAATTGGGATGTTTCATGTCAGGGGAACACCAGTAGTATCTCTTTCTTTTTTTTTTTCTAAGCAAGCCAGCCAGTCAGAGACCATAATGGGTGTTTTTGCTTGATGAAAGCCTCAAAGCAGAGGTCCGGTGTCTGTTTTGATAAAGAGAATGAGCATGCCAGTGAGTGAACCCAGCATTGATGCTCGGATAAAACACATGATCAATAAAATAAACAGTACATCACCTCTATTAGTGACACAACACCAGGATCAAGGTATGTGGAAATGGAAACAGAGGGGCTGGTAGCGCCGCAGAGGTTTCACATTTTTAGGCAGAATGAGATGCTGTTGTGTTTATTGAAGCCGTGTGATTACCGAAAACAAAGTAATGGGGAGTCAGGGATTTTTGAAAAATATACCAGCAAATAACAAGCATGCCATGTTGCTGCTGCTAGTAGGACTGAAAATAAATCTACAGTACACATTTTTTTATGATTAAGCTTCACATTTAGAAAAATAGGGAATCTGGTAATAACATACCATGTTGATATGTAGTATATATGGGCTGATTTGACAAAGTTGTAAATAAGAAAAACAAAATAACCATAAACTGCAACCCAAACAACTTGAGCTTACAATGCAGACACTAAAAGCCCTGAGAGTGGAGTTCCTCACTCATCCAAATTGATTTCTGTTTGCTTTCTGTTTACAAGGTGTGCAGATTAATTTGAAACATGCCCAAACACTTCCACTGTCTCCCCTCGTCTCCCGTCCCACCCCACCCCTAAATCATGATAGCTTTTTTTTTTTCCTGAGAGCAGCAAGGATGAAATAATGACAGCGATTAGATTACTATTCTTAAGAATCCATTAGTCAAAAATGACACCCAGGAAATCACACAGTGCATTCTGCCCTAATGCAATAAGGTGCCAATTATAACACTCATGTGGAATAAGTGGGCTCCTCTTCCTCTGTTGGCAGAGGAGAACACAAATCATCATTACCGTGTACTTCTTAATGCTATCTGCTCTGAGGGGCATTAAGAACAGACTAATAAGTTTAGCCCTTGCAAACAGAGTGCAGCAGCGCGCTCCATTTTCTCACTCATTGTCCTTCCTCTTCTCATCAGCTTTTTAAACCTATCTGCCTGTCAAGCTGCTGTATCCGTGTTACTTATTTCATTCTGTCTATCCTGGTTGTCCCTCAATATGTTACTAGTACCCTGCCTACCAAGGCCCAACTAGCTGTCACACAACAAACCCACATATCAAGTGGTTTGATCTTCGGACAAAGGGTTTCCAGTAGTTGTGACAGGCAATGAATGCAAAAGTCACCTCTTCAACTTATATCTGGTACATCTTCTCTTTTGTACTTCCAAGTTAAGCTGCTTCTATCTATTATCTATAAACTCTAAAACCTCGTATGCAGAGGCAAAACAAGTAAACAAAGCTGACCCATGGAGCAAACAGTCATCAAATGTTTGGCTGCTTTAAGCCAACACTAATTTCAAGCCATCAGCTATAAGCTTGCAGAATGCTGGAAAGCTAATAACATTGTCCGACTTTGCCACCGGTGGCCTGCTATCGGGCTTTCAGAAGCCTGCCAGCTGGGAAGGGCATAAACCGCTAAAAAGGATCCTGTTGGGCAGGAGCAACTTTTCCAAACTTCATCTCATTGGATGAAAAGACAAAGAGAAGGAAAGAAGAGTTTGATGGCAGGAAGGCAAAGCCGAGGGGAATCTCAGACGATGATGAAAGCAAACTCACGAAGAGCCACAAAACACCACACACCCCCTTTCATTACATCAAGGGCCAAGCAAAGAGAATTATAATAACACTGCCTTTTCTTTTTTAATTAATGAAGACTGTTATTTGGTAGGAGGCAGGGAAGCTGTGAGGGATCCTGGATGAGTGGCAAACATCAAACAGAAATGGTGTGTGTGTGTGAGAGAGAGAGTGAGTGTGTCTGAGCTAGTATGTACACATGAACGCAGGGTGACTGTATGAATTTGATTTTGGCTTGGCATCCGTGTGTGCGTTTGCTTCCTGCCAGGCTAGCCCGTTGCCTTTAGTAAATAACACATGCTCATGAGTGGCAAGCGGACTTTGGCTTTTGTCTTTTCGTGTGAGTGAAGCTTCTGCTTTTCTGCATTAACGATTGAAGAGGAGGAAATGAGGAGAAGAAAACATTATTCATACAACACATTATACAAGTTATGGAGACTTTGAGAACTTCCCCCATTTCCACTGAAGGTGGTTTTAATAAGGTTCCATGGGAGTTGGTGCTTCGGGGTGTTGACTAACGGTGTGAGTGTGTGTGCATATGGGAACATGTGTGTATATCTCTTGTCTGAATGAGTGTGTTCAGTAGTGGGATGGCACGTGGTATGTATTACACATCAAAGAAAGGTCAGGCTCAAACACAGAGTCAGGCTAAAGGTTAGGGCACAGCTCTATATAGAACAGAGAGAGGGATGAGGCTTATCAAAGCTATCACTTGGAGAGAGACTGCTAGAGGTCACCAAACCCTTGACATGACGTTCAGATCTAATGTCTCAGCCAAGGATCAATAAGACTACACATAGACAAACCAGATAGGCTTAACATCAGTGTTGCCCCACAAGCAGTGAAACCAAACACTCTTTCACTTTCAACTTTCAACTAAAAAAAAGAAGGATGTGAAATGAAATAAAAAAAGACAATCAATTAAACAAGAGCAGTGGGATGAATAAAAGAAAGGTTTCTTTGGATGCAAACAAGTGCTGAGAAAAGTGTTTCTTCAAAATTGTGAAAATTTGATGGTGATTTCTTGGCATACTTGCTAAATATATTGAAAGCATCTGATGGAATAATGCATTAAATAATGCAGATCAGAGGTGTTGAGACATTGCTGCAGCAGATTAATGTGCGCTCCTTTCAAGCAAGGCATACATGGATATATTAATACATATATAAACAGGTAGATAATTGATTTATTGTGCAAGTTAAATTTGCCCACATTTGTTCCTGAACTTAATAGCTAATCATACGAATTTCGCTGTATTTGTCTCAGGGCCTACAAAAGTGAATTACTCCAACTGACAGATAAAATGGCTACAGCTAGAAAAAAATAAATAAAAAATAGGGGGGAGAGGTGGCATCATCCTTCTTCCTTGTGACTTCCATTCGCCTGTGTTCCAGAAAGTGACAGGACGCAGTGTGTTTTTGCTTACTCATCAATATTTCAGAGCGCTACACATGGAATGCTCCAGTGACTTTGAATATAGGGCCCATGCGTACACCTCTTCTCTCTTCCTTAGTGATATGACATCAAGTAATGCACAGTGAAAGTTAGAGAAAAAAAAGAAGATGCATCAAGCCCCCGCCCCCCTTAATAAAATCTATGAAAGAATTGCTGAAAGAAGCTTTATACAATCAAAGGGGGAAAAGAGGAAATACAAGATATTTGAAGAGGGTTTTTCTATAAGGTTGTGACTCTAAACTAAAGAACTCAGACTGAAGGCTGAGCATATGACCAACAGTGTGCATGTACTCTTTTTCACACACAGATAAGGCACAAGGGGTTAGATTGATTTAGAATGCCAAGTTTATCCATCCTTAAAATCTTTTTTAAGAGAAACCATGTTAGCAAAAAGAGTGTTCCCTGTTTAAGTATAGTTTTATTGTCTGCATGAGGACAGGAATTCATAAAAGGAAAAAACGTCTCATGGTAGCATTTGTAAAAACTAGTACATGCACCTGAACATCAAATTCATGCCATCAAACGTCTGTTTTAGTATAAGAATGTAAATAAGATTGTGTGTGTCTTGTGATCATGTCTGCGTGTCTTCAAGCTTGAGCATGCGTGCTCTTGTCTGTGTCATTTTGAAGAATAGAGTCCATTTATCAAGGACAAAGGGGCCCCAAAGTGTCAAAGACTAATGGACGTGGCCCCATCTTTTCTCTCCCCCCCTCTGATCACCCTCAGAAATTAATTAGAAATAACGAATAGATAGTCTTTTCACTCCACTCTCATTTATTACAATGGTAATTGCTCTTCCCTCATTGTAGGTTAAGTCTTTAAACACTGTCTTACACCAAGACATGCTCATCCTCACCATCTATAATTCATGATATACTTTGCACCAAGCAAAGCTGTTAAATATTTAGCAAATCATTGCCTTAAACTTAATCACCCTTTGATAAATGCATGTGTTTTTCCCCCTCACACTACCCCTTTTTCTGCTCCTCGATCAAGAAAGTACAAACTCACACGAGTTGCATAATCTATTTTTAATTTTTACATCAGAAATTAACATAACACAACTTAGCATAATGTATTAATTACAGTACATTGTTAAGTGCTACATTATGTCTCTGTGAAGCAAGCTATTATCATTGTACTTCATGAAGTATTAAGCCTAATCTATATTTCAAGAATGCTTAAACATTAATTTGTTAGAATTGCTGCTAATGTCTTTTCTCATCAAGATCAAATTTCCCACATTTGTTAACTAGCAGTAATTTGCATTTTTTTAGCCTTTGAGGGTTTCCATGCTGTATCCCAGTTGCCATTTTCTAGTAAAACGACAGAAAATGAAGTGAAAATTAAACTTATTGTGGTTGGTTTTTGCGAAAACTGCATGAAACAGCAACATTTTAACTTTACACAAAGACGAAAATCACATACATTAACTGTGTGATCTAATAATTTATGTTTTACATAAGAAAGACAGAAAAAAGAAAGAAAGAAAGGCCTTTTCACATATGTGTTTCAATTTAGGGCCAATGCATTTTTACTGCACATGTGTGTGAAAGTGCAGAGGCAGAATGGGTTCTAACCAGTACTGACCCACAACTGACGCACCTCTGAGCAAGTGGGGTAGGAACAGAAGGGTAGATAGGCCTGCCTTGGTATCATTCTTGTGCTTACTAAGCCAGCATTGTGGAAGCAATGATACTGCTGCCACTCAGCTGGTTCCGTAATAATGCCGGCTTGATATAAGCACACACTAATGCAGGGCTGAGCCTCCTCTGTTTGCCATGTGTAAATTACTGAGGGAATACGGTTTTTTGCTGTTAAGTGAAAATGGCAAATGACTACTTTAAATTCATTAGCTGTACCCACACTGTCTTGTTGGGGTTGCAAGGGACTATTTTCTGACATGCCTGTGACAGAGTAGGCAGAGCCAGACTAAAAATTCCTCACAGGGCTTACACTGAGAGATATAATTTAACAAAGTAAAAATCATCTATTAACATGACAATGTATACGTCTCTGGATTGTGGAAAGTAACCAAAGTACCTGGAGAAAGATGAAGGAGGAAGAGCTGCAAACTCCACACAGGAGGGACCAGACAACCAAAACAGCAAACGTTGAGTGGATATTTTATCATGAGAAATTATCAAATGGTCATTTTTAAGCAAACTGCTTTAACATCTTAAAAAAAAATTTTTTTTCTTGCTTTCATGTTCTCTGAAAGTTCTTAAGTTGTGATAACTGAAATATTTTAAAGTGAATTTTGACAGTTTCCTGATACTTAATATAACACAGTAGTGAAGTATGAATATTGTATATCTGTAAGAGGTAGAATGACTATCCTTCAACATTGGTTGGTTCAATCGCTGACTATATATTTCAAATATTTTACCCATCTTTGTGCAAGATGAACCCAGAACTCTCCACCAATGTGTTTCCCAAATGAATAAAAGCATTTGCTAAATAAGCGTAATAATATATAGCTGAATGATGAAGAAAAAACACCATTAATAACAAATATTTAGCGGTATATATTCCAACTCCACTTTATTTAAATGGCACTTTAAAAAAAAAAAAAAGCAGCTTCAAGGTACAGCTAAAATTTTGTAGCATTTCTCACTTCCTGTTTTGACTTCCTTATTTAAATCCTGACTGCTTGTCATTGGTGGCAGGGATAATAGACGGGTAGTACAAACAGTCTTTCACATTATCATAAAATCACAAATGTAAATACGTACACATTCTTTCAACTCCCCTTCTCTCAAAAGACAAGAGTACATCTTTAGATTCTAAACATCCTATTTGAATGCATCTTCCTCTCTTCTAGTCTCCCCTCTCTCCATTTGCTTCTCTCTCTCTCTCTCTCTCTCTCTGAGGCACTCCATTCTCCTGATGTTTAATTCATCACACTTTTCCATCATCCTTCCACCTCTCTCTGCAGCTCTGTCAGGTAACAAACAATGAGTTTTTGATGTGAATAATTTAATGCGTGTACTGCAAATGCCGGCGCTCGGCATTACCCATGCTGCACACTCGGCTGTCATTAAGACACCTGATTTCCCCCAAGATTCCTCTCCCTGCCTCACAGATGAAAAGGTAACACACATGTCGAAAATTCTCCCCCCTTTACATCTGGGGAGGAGGACTATATTTTTAGACAGGCTAAATGAGACAATGACAGCGGTAAGCAGCGGAAAGAGATAGGAGAAAAAGACAGACAGAAAGAAAGCAAAGGGGAGAGGAGAATAAAGAGGAGAGGTGGAGGGAGAGTGTGACTGTTTTCTTGTAGATGTTTTTCTTTTCCTTTCACTCTCATCCAATGTCGCATCATCAAATGCTAACCCTGCTTTCAAGAGTCTGCAAAAGCATTGATTCAATATTGTTTTCCTTGTGTTGCTGTGATCTTGAAACTTCTCTCTGGCTGAATCTAGACACATGGAGGGAAAATGACGGTGGTGACATCAAACACAAAGGTGTTGTGGATAGTAACACACAGAGCCTCTAATCGCTATCCCTTCCTATTTCTCCCTCCTTCTTAGCATCCTGCCTCTTTACATGATACAAGCCATGGGCTTCATGCATATGTGATGATATCAAATCCAAACAATTATTGGCTCAGGTCCCACCCCCAGTTCTTGGTAAAGGACTATATTTTTAGAGAATCTTACCTCTAAACTCTATAGTCCTGTACGCAAAAGAAATGAGCCATGGTGGAAATAGTACAGGAATAGCAATATTATGTGAATTACAGCAGTGTGGCCAATACAGGCTCATCTATCCTATTCATCCCTCTCCCAAGCCATTCTGCAGACAGACAATCAGTGCACACTGGGACTGGTGAATGAGGATCACCTCCACCGGCAGCAGGGTCCTCCGTTTCATTAAAAAGGATTAAAAAAAAAAAAGGTGGAGAGATCAGGGGTGGGGGGGTGGGGGGTTAGAGAAGGGGAATGAAACTAAAGAGAACAGACAGAGGAGGGGGTGACAATGACGGAGATCTGGGCAGATATAAAGGCAAAGGGCAGTGGGTTTTAAAAAATATGAAGGACAAGGATGGAGAGTGCGAGTGATTCCAGGGGAAGTGAGGGAAAAAGGAAAGCAATGAGGGAGATCTGGTCTGATATTAAGATATAAAGGTGCAGGGTGATATGAATATAAGGCTGCATGACTCTGATGTGGTAAGCAGAGTGAGAAAGGAAATAAGAAGAGGGTGCAATGCAGTGAAGGTGGGTATAGTATTAATAAGCCATTGTGGGGATAATTGAGGTATTGGGGGTGGTACTCTGAAAGCCTTTTTAAAACCAACTCCCCCTTGAATCTTTGATTCACTTTCATCACCTCCAGTGTGGCCACGTTGATTGTGTGAAATCGGCAGGAGGGCCTTCAATTACTGCATCTCATCTGTGGACTTCATGCACAGCCACATGTACGCACAAACTGAAATATGCACAGAGACATACTTGCTGGCGTACACATTTGAAAAATACATACACTTTACTCCTCACAGAGGCAGACTCACACACTGACTCCACACATTGAGAGGATCTCTTGATTTTGTTCAAATGACTGGGGAGAAAGAGGGGAGAGAGGATACACAATAGACAGAAGAAAGCAGCAGAGATGAAGAAGAGTGTTGATTATTCTCTTTGTCTATTTTGTCATTAGCAGATGGAAGCCTGATAATGTACTGGATGGTTAAAAGTGGTCATACAATAGAAAATGAGAAAGAATCCTATACATAATGACAGTGTTAAAGGAGTAACGCATGTCCAATGTGCACTATTCTCTGAACATTACACGCAACCAAGACCACATAAAGGCCGGCAAACTGAAACTGACAAATCAAGTAGTTCCTGCACACATGTACGATTGCAGGTATGTCTTTTTAGGGTACCTATTAGCGACAAAAATATTTGTACCACTATGATAATTAGTTGTTATTTGTGTATTTCTGCCATTCCTCTCAACTATTACCTATAAACAAATACATTTGTCACGAAAAAAAACCCCATATTGCATCCTTGATACACCTAAACACGCACATACCTACAAACTTTTACTAAATATAAACTCATTCTTGGTGTTGGATGGCTTTAAACCCTCTTTAAACCAAGCCTTTATTTCCCCTGTTGCTCACCAACAGAGTACTGTGCAATAGTGTGTGTCATTGATAGTGTGTATTTATGTATGTGTAGATAGCTGCATATACATACAGTGCAGTGTGACCGTATACAACTTGATGTTTGTATGTGCTTGTGTGAATTGCAGTGTGCCCTGCTCATTGTCTTAATTAAAAGTGAAGTTACTGAGCTCCAGTCACCAAACAGCCACTGGGAATATTTCTAATTATTTCCTACCTTTCAATCCCTTTCACTCTCATATATGTGATTACTGACAGCTACCGGAGATTAGCTGACGGTAGTGTGTATTTGCACATGATTACTGTTTGTCCAAGTTGATAGAAATAACTCCTGCTCTGTAACACAAATGTGATTGCATGCAAGTATGTCTGCTTCTGTGTTAAGCCTTTATATAAAGTACAAAAAAGCAAGAATTGAATGTTGAAGCCAAAATTGTTGCAAATATTAATTTCATGAAACGACAGCAAACACAAAAACTGCACATTTCCATATTTCTTCACAGCAATGTTCATGTTTTGAATGATATCATGCATATACACTCATACATGCTAATTTACTAAGAAATACATCTACGGCCATGCATGTTATATAAATAACCCCATGTATTTTAAAAAGACACCTGAGAAGTACAAAACAGTAATCGCCTGTCGTCTTGCCTTCGCTTATAAAGTGAGCAGCATATTAAAAACCAAAGCTATTCATTAATATGTAAGGTGGCATGCTGTCATTAAATGTGGTTGGGGTCCAGGGATAAAGGTGAAGAAGGGGAAAGGCAGAGGTGGTGGAGCTAAGGCAGCAAAGTTGAGGTTTGATTGAGTTCAGCGGTGGCGTTTGATCTGTACGTGCATGAGAATGGCTGTGCATGTGCCGTTGGCTAGAAGGGGTTTGAGGATTTACGTGTATGTGTGTGTGCATGTGTAAAAGCATTTGCATGCATCTTTGTGCTTGTGCGTTCCTGAGGTCTCCAGGTCCCCAGAGTGATTAAAGAGAATAAATATGCTTGATTACAAATGTCCTACCTCCCCATCAACTCTCTTTAATGTATGCAGTTTAATTGAGCGTCACAAGTAAAGTATGAGTTATGGAATGAGCAGACAGGCCAATATCTCATTCAGTGAGGGGGATGGGAGGGCAGGAAAGAGACAAACCGAGAGAAAGTAATATCCTTCATTTGGAAAAAGTGACACATAATCTTGATAGTGGCACACATAATGCAATAAAAAGCAATTAGTATCATGACCACCAACTATATAACCATTTGTTCATTCATATAAGTGAAGGATATATTCATTTCCATTCTTACACTCGCATGCCACATCAAACTCATTTCATATAGAATTTTTCAAATTCCAAATGTCAGTTTAAGACAGCCATAAAGTTCACCACTTTAATAGCAGATTTAAATTTTTCAAAGTTATTGTTTAGACGTTTCCCAGTGGGATCAATATGGTCAACTGGCCTAGAATAGTGTTATCCGTTTCTTTGCATTTTCTGCTGTTCAAATACACCATTTGGAGTTTGTTTGTTTAAACCTTCTTAACAATACTCTGAAACAGCTTCTTTATCATATAAGAAAGTTCCAAACTCAAATACAAGTAATGCATTACACACTCCTAAATCATGACAAATCATTTCTAGTAGTGGTGCACGTACATTGAGAGAATATAACAACTTACTAGCAAAGACAAGAAAACAGATTATTTGTGAGTGAACCTGGATGCAATGCATAAATACATTACATAATAAGGATTTACATTTATGTCTTGTCAATTGATTTTTTTTTTTCTTAAAAGATAAATATTGTTCTTGTGAATAACTGTACATATCACTTTTGTTTGTTTGTGTCATGCAGCTACTTTAAGTGAAAGTTTCTCTTAATTTATATTCACTTTTGGGTCACATTGCTCATGCTGGGTACATTTCCTCATATTTACTTCAAATAACTGTTATTACAACCCATGAAATCCAAAGCATATTTTCTTTGTGTGATGTTATACAGAGAGCTAGACTGAAATACTCACATTCCCTTTTAAAATTGGAGACAGTGTTAGGTTTTTTGTTTAGTTATTTTTTTCTTAACCTTACAAAAAAAACAAAAAAACTAATGACTTTTCTGTTAGCAGGGCTGTACGCTTGGCTTTTTCACTAGGAGCACAAGTGCTCCCAAATGAAAAAATTTAGGAGCACAGAAAAA
>JAOXYM010000019.1:16355415-16390094 GCA_028567055.1 Leptatherina wallacei
TTATTATTTAAAAAAAAACTGCTACAACAATAATTTCCCTGTAAGAGGGATAAATAAAGTATTTTTCATTTCATTCATTTTATTCATTTCATTTCATTCAAGATATGATAAAAAGAAGAGACTTTGGATTTAAAATTATCGGATCCTAAAATATGTTGGTATGTATGTTTTCGTTTTTGTTTGTCTTCTTTTTTGTTGCAGATCCTTATATGAAATATGTAATGGTTTACAGTCAGGGGTCTGATCAGCCAATTTCCAAGGGCAGATTATAAGTGTAACTGAATGCATTTATTCATGAATGCATTTCCTTTAATTGGTTTTATTTGTGTTTTTCATGAAAATGCTGACAAGTAAGTAACTTACTAACCAGTTACTAACCAGCGTAGTTATTTACACGTCCAACCACCCAACCATGGGCGGCTGTAGCTCAGGAGGACGATTCAACCGGAAAGTCAGTGAATCGATTCCAGGCTTCCCTTGACTACATGCCAAAGACACTGAACCCTACATTGTCCCCCCGGCCCCCGATGTGTCTATCAGTGTATGAATGTGAATGATAGGTTAAAGCTCTTATTATGTATAGCCTAATAATAGAAGTGCTGTATGAGTGTGTGTGTGAATGGGTGAATGTGACATGTAGTAGGCTCTTACCGACAGTAGTCAGCTCTTCTTGTTTACTTCAAAATTACATCACTAATTCATCACCTGCCAAAGTGACTAGAAAGTTTTTGTCTATACCCTCCAAACTGAATTTTAACCCACATTTGGCAGTGTGATGAAAAATGAAATTCAGGCCCTTATCATATGCAAAATGCAGAACAGTAAACCTTCACTCTGCACCAACTGTGATTACTCCACTTCAAAGGTATGACAAGTATATTTTCTGCATGATGTTCAGTTACAAAAAAAAGAAAATATTCTGAAACTAATATACCTATGAGAGGCAAATATCAACCAATTAAATCAATTTTATACCATGGTCTGGGTGAATACTCAATTTTGATTGGCTACAGGCTGTCCGTTAAAATGTTATAGGACACCTATTAAAAAAGTTCCGGTCAAATAGCCTGATTGTTAAAAATTATTGCACTGGCTCAAACGGCAGTTGGCAACTGTAGCAACAGAAAGTCCCTATGACGGACATGCCAGTATCTCTATCAAATTTTGTGATTAACGGCGATTTCTTGCAATACAATAACAGCTGCGGCCAACTGAGCTGCAGGTTTTGTAGCCAGAGCCGGTTACCTTGGCAATGTGTCACAACGAGAGATATTAATAAGTCCACTCAGCCCCTTCTTGAGAAAAACTTACAATTTTAGCGGTAAAAAACCAACATTAACGTATCAAAGTTGATTTAAGATGTATTTCCTCCGTAAGTGACCATGGTATAAGTGGGATAATGCCCTTCGATGTGTCCATTATCAGAAATTAATGGACTTCACGTTGGACGGTTCGCGCCTCCGTGTCGTCTATTAATTTCTGATAATGGACACCTTGTCGGGCATTATCCCTTACATCTTTAATGTTAAAACTTCCAGAGTGCTATTTAGGAAACTTTTACAAAAGAATTGACCATTTGTAAACCAAGATGCTGTAATGAGAGAGAGAGACAGAGAGAGAGAGAGACAGAGAGAGAGAGAATAAGTTCCAGAACATGGACTGCACATAGCATATAATAAGCTTGAATTTTCTTTATCATAAAGCAATACAATTGCAAAAGAATGGTGCTTAAGTGACAGATTCCCACACATGAAATGAATGAGCTATCCCCAGAGTACCACATTAGAATTCATTTAGTGTGATCCAGGCCTAAGAGGGAACTCAAGTGCTGAAGCACTGACACAGGAGGCAATCACATTAAGCCATAGTTTGAACAGCTAAGACTTCGAACCAGAAAAACAGCTTTGAGTTGGAAAATGTGTGTAAAATAGTGAGTTGAACCACAGCCTCAACACCTCATTTGTCTTTGTGCCTCTACCAATGGAACAATGGCTTTTGTTTAACCTTGTTTGATTTCCCTCTTAGCACTGATCCCCTGACGAAGAGGGCTATTATTGGGCCTCTCAGAGAGGCATGTTTCACTAACGAGCGATCACTAATGAAGGCTTTGATGTAGGATTAATTACACTCCAAATTGAATGTCTAATTGCTTTTATTCCCTGCCGATGAAATATGCTCCGACTGCCACTTCAATGCCATCTGTCGTAATTAGAAAAAGAGACAGAGAGGGAAGAGGAGGGGGGAGGCTAAGGGTGGAAGATGGATAGTTAGGTGCAATAGAAAAGACCTTTCTCAGTCAGTAGAGTTCAGTCCTTTGTCCTGTTTACATATTTTGTATTTTGCATCACATACCCCCCCCCCCACCTTGTCCTAACCTCTTGTCCCCCCCTCCTCCTCCATCCTGCTGTGCCTTTGCTTCCACTTCTCTGATAGATGATATGAGGTTATCTGTATTCCCTGGCTAATTGCATCCTCTGATGAGTTTAGGCAAACACATTAGCTAATTGCATTTGTGCCTCTCAGACACTGCCTGATTGATAAAGTGGATATGATGCTGAATCATTGCACTGTTTGGTGGTTATTTATCTAACTGGCAGTGCATATAAACATGTGCACGCACACACACACATTTATAAACAGAGGGAGGCAGAAGTGTGATTGATGTTATGTTTTAAGAGATTGTTTCTGATCTTATTAAAATCATTGATTTCTTTGAACTTTTTTATTCAGTGATGTCTGATTATTGCAAACTATCTAGATGATGATGCTTCCATCTAACTTGTAAGCTAAATTTAAAAGGATACAGCTTGTGCCCTGTACTGAATACGCAAATTTAGTGTCTCCACTCATACACTTCCTCAACCATGGGTAGGTTGAAATCAACTGTATTAAGGTCTCAAATTCTTCTTGCAGGCTAAAAAAGTATTAAACACAATTGAAAGATGCACTTTCTACACTCAGCTTCAAGACTAACTTACGGCCCTGCTACGCTAGAAATGATGACCGTAAAAATCTGTACATAATTCTAGAGTCTCGATCCAAGATGATATTACTGTGCTTAAGAAGACATAAAAACTAGCTAGGTCAGATTTACTCTTAAATAGTTTTTTGTTTGTTTTTATTCAACCTTTTTGTTTCTCCATTTATTTCTTTACTTATTCAGTAGGAGTAGAGATTTAGACAGAATATGTGGGGACGTGACATGCTACAAAGGTCCTCAATTACAATCAAATTGTGGGAAATTGTGGTAACCTGTTATGCACCATACAACCAAATGTACTATTTTGTAATTTCATACACTACATCATCAGTTTTGTCACAAAAACATGTACCAATGTGACCAGGTTCACTTCATCTTCTAAAGAAACTTGGTTGATATGTCTCCTCTGCTTTCTGTCAGTTCATTTCAAACCCCGCTTTTAAAAAATCTTTTTTACAGAACCATTATAACAATGCTGTTGCACATGCAGAGGACCAAAAGGTGGGACACCATGCTATTATGTTGTATAATGGCATTATGTTTTTGAGCTTGCATTAGCATCCCTGTGAAAAGACGTGTGGCAGGTGTGCTTTGTAGCAGCACGCTGCCTCCGTCCGATAAGACAATGACACAATATGACGAGAAACAACGTCGCTTGTCAGCAATTGTACTCACAGAAAAGATGACACAGTTGTCAATACCCATGCTTCGTGTGTGCATTTGTGTGTATTAGTCAGACTCCCCTAGGAGCAAATGGCTTTAAGCAACACAAGCGCCTGATCAATACATCAATATTCAGCTTAGGAGGTCTGACGATACTTACATTTTATGCACACGCTCACAAACACTCACACATTTACACATTTAGCCACAGAGATACACACAAACACACAGCATTCGGGCCCTGCTGTATGTGACCCTTGGCTAATCAATTTTCGCCACATGATAGGGACGCCACGCGCCGCCATCATCACTGCTGCATCATTAAAAGCTGACACGCACACGCGAGCTCTATTGTTGCCGTTTTGAAAGATTATAGTTTGCAAAGATGGATGTGATTAACATCAAGTCTATTCTTGGCTAGAGACAAACATATGCACACACACACAGACACACACATATCTCTTACTTTACCCCTGCAGCTAGAGCATATTGGATAGATGTCAGCTTATGGAAGTGTATGTATTGTAGTTATTGTTATTCTAATGACTGACTGAAACAACAGTATGGAAACCAGCAGAGATGAAGTTTGTGTTTTCAGATAATCCAACTGTCCACGCTCTACACAGAGATTGGTCACAGTTAGGGGCCTGCTAAGTCAGATAGCACACCATGCACGCATCGTGTTGTATGAGCTCTGTGGGTGTGGTTGCAAGAAAGGAGTGGAGTGGAGGGTGGCGCTTGTAAGATATTGGATTTTATGCTATGGTATATTATTTATGTATATCTTCTTCATGTGAGTATGACAAAGACATCCCCTCTGCGTTTCAGTGGAGCCAAATGAAACTGAACCATCTTGTTTGTTATATATATCATTAGGGATGAGAAATTGTGTTTTTTCTAATTTAGGTGAACTGACCTTTGATCTCCATTTTGGTTTTAATTTCTTGGTGCTGTAATGAGGGAGATCCAGAATTTGGCTTTATTGAACCATCTCTTTCTCTCCCTCACCCATTTACTCTACAACCTACACATAAACATGTACATGCACACACAACTCCCACAGAGTCACACTCTGTTCACAAGCCCATCCAGTGAAGTAAACATAATTTAATTGCATATCTGGCTAACATGATTCAATTACACAGAGGCATTTAAACCAATCACTCCCATGGTCTTCATTCATATCAGTGACATCATTCTGACCATTTGTGGCACCACTTAGACAGTAATGAGGCAAATGAAAACGGAAATGTGGCACTGAGAATGGTACAACAGGCTGTGGAGGGTTAACGAGTTAAAAGGGGTTCTGTTTTTATCGTTTGAATTAATTGACTGATGCATCTCTGGCAAACAAACAAAAGTGGGAGGCCTGTGTTTGCTGTTTTGTTTTTTCTAAATCAATTTCATTACTTGAAACAAACACTGATGTTAATTTAAAACAAAAGGAAGTGTATGATCTAAACCGATCGATTAGTCACAGAGGGGGGGATCTTAGGCATTTTGTTTCATCCTTGTTGTAAGCCCAAAACTAATCAAAACAAACCCCATACTGTACAGTAAATGGACTCTAGTTTAGTCCACCTTATTTCAAGCTGGACTGAGTGTAATTCACCTTCCCCCCCTTCCTCTACACTTCTAAGTTTGGATGCAATATGAATTCTGTTCATAATGCAGGTCTCTGAACTTTCCCTATGTTGTCAAGACAATTTATTGTTTTGTGGTTGATGTCTTGACCTTATTTATCATACAGATAAACACTTAGCAAAAGAGTGGAACAAGCATCTCAGCTATCCACAGACTTTAAAATGGCAGCAGCGATTAGTTTGGAAATGTTAAAAGGCAGCACAGAATGCAAAGTTGCTGAACACTAAGTGGTTCCATCACTTAAGTGAATGTTAATTGTACCCTGCATCAATCCTGTTTCTGTGGCCTGTGGATACAAAGCACCTTATTTTCCTCTGTGTTGTCCATGCAGATAAATAAATAAATAAATGAATGAAAGAAAGAAAGAAAGAAAGAAAGAAAGAAAGAAAGAAAGAAAGAAAGAAAGAAAGAAAGAAAGAAAAAAAGCATCACGTGTTTCTGCCGCAATAAGAAAAACAAAACTCACAACATCAAGATTAATCGGATTCTCAGAGACAAAAGAGAAAGTGATGGAAATAATTATTTTAAGGTTTAACCTTTTTACGGGATTAAACCTTTTTGAGGTCAACAGACTAAAGCTTTATTCTTCAGAAAGATGATGAATGTTTTTTGATGCAAAATAAATAATCCTGAACCTTTTTGAGTGACTTACTTCTATTTCACTATGTTTTATTATACGCACAGTGAACAGACATTAAGAAATTTGTGTAAGAGTGAAATAGAGGCTCAATGTTATTAAAGACTATTGTATACAATGCAAGTTTGGCAACAAAAAACTTTAATAAAAGCCCAATTCAGACAGTAAAACTACATGTATTCCCTGTAGTTCATAACAATTAACAATTTTTTCTGTTGGAATTAACATATTTTTGTTGGATAAATATTTTCAATTTCTACTATTTACACCAAAAAGCTGAATCAGGTCTTTTCCACAAAAAATTAAATAAAAAGAATAATAATTAAGAATACTGGGGAGGCCCTCCAGACCGGCTTTAAATTACAGGGCAGGTGAAAAATGTTATCTGATTTTGGCTGTGATAATTACTAAAGAGTATGCAACATATGCTCCTGACTGGATTAAAATAACTGACCTGGGTAGGTTTTATTATAATAATCCATTGAGAATCCCTTCAAAAACTGATTTGCATTAACTTATTTTTCCAGAGTGGAATTTAAGACAAACAAACAAGTTTAAATTTAAAGAAGCTTCTCTGAAAAAGTCAATTTCTTCCATTGGAGCTACAAAAAATGACTTTTTCTTCCTCTGTATTTCTGTATCTCTCAATTGCAGCTTTGTAAAAGCTAGACCTCCAACCTTAGTGACACAGAAAAGAACCAGACAAAGGACACAATACGCAGAAATCTCAGTTTTTAATTGGGTTTATGTAAGCCATATGCTCTGGAAGATACTGAATGGTTAAATGCTTTTTTCCAGGCTTTTGTGGACAAAACTCTAAGGCACTAAAACATCAGATGAACCATATTTTCTAAGTTTCAGTACATCAGTTGTCCAATCACATTGCTCCATTCACTTTAAAGTTCCATCAAAAGATTTCCTTTGATATGTCCTGATGTATGGGTCAGCATGTAGCTACTCAGGCCTTTCAAGGTGGAAAAGAGAGGTGTATGTTTTTCAAACTTCACACTTCACAGATAAGACCACTGCTCCATTCATTCACATTAGCCTGAACTTCTGTGAAAAATGGCCAGATATAAAACTAAGAATGAGGTTTTTCTTTGGTTACCACGTTTACAACAAGACATATGGTTTTGAGCACACCATTGTTTAATATTAATAGATTCTGACACGAAGATCTCTGTGCACTTTTCTGAAAAACTTTGGTGCAGTTGTAAAGAATGAAACAAAAAGATATTGAGAATACAAACTCGAGTGAAAAAGAGGACAAAACTGCAGAGGAGAGGATACCAGCGAAAACAAAATGAACTATTACGGCTCCTAAATGAATTGGCTGAATGAAAAGATGCAGCCGGGAAACATTGTAGAAGATGAACAAGCTATAGTGTATAAACATCTGATGTACACATGACTACCCACAGGCCTATAAGCCATTTAAATCCACTGTTTAGTGAAAACCAAGTCAATTTGCTTCATGAAGTTAATATTTTTCCGCTTTTTATTTTTTGCTTGTAATCACAAGCCAATAAAACAAAGAATCTCAATGTAATTTTTTCAACAGAAAGATGCTAAACTGATTTCTGCGTTTCATGTATATCCATCAACTTCTCCACATTACCAGAAATGTCATCAATATCGAAGAACTTTCAAGTGAATATCACAGAGGATGTGGCCAGTGGAAAATATGGATCACAGTGTCCATAATGTGTCCCCCTTACGTGTATTAATCAGCTCTATTGACCTCACTTTCCGTCCACACGCTGCTCCGCTGTTTGTTTACCATTAGGGGAGAGTGTCTTGTTTGTTCAATAGCCCACCTCCATCTGCATTTAAACAATGAAACTATCAGCTAGGTAACAAGAGTGGGGACAGCAGCTCAATACAGCTATGAGAGGTCTCCAATAATCAGCTGGGTTGGAGGCAGGCGAGACACAGGCAAATACAAGCATGCTGTATTGACAGTCGCTGGTTGCTTTCAATCAGGTTATATGCACTGACAGGGAACTCAGCTGCACTCTGCATGGGCTCTGAATGATCCCGGATGAAGACATCAGTGGAGAAACAGAGGTAAGTGTGGGGGCAGGTAAGGGAGGGTGAATGGGGGGTTAACCTTCAACATAAAGCCATGATGGAAGTATTAACTGACAAATCTGGTTATAAACTGAATTTTTTCTTCTTTCCATTGCTTTTAGCCCAAATGTAACAAATAATTAACCATATCTTTAGTTTAAATAGACATCTGTTAAAAAACTGCATTTCTGATTCAAGCATCGAGACATTTTTGCCCATTTGCCCACAACATCACCTTCACGGTAAAATAGCAAAGAGCAGTCTCGGAGGTTGACAAAAAAAATAAAAAGACTCAAAGCTGTTTGTATCCTCCTGACAATATTTAAAGGAGAGACATGACAGATTTGTTTCTAAATGTTACAGTGAAGCAGGCAGTCAGCTGACACTGTTACACATAATTCAAGGTGATGTAAGCTAATCTAAAATAGCACTGAGAAATTTTTTTAAAATATGCCTGCGTAGAGTTAGACTGCTCATGCCAAACATGCAAAGGTGTACTTAGCTAGTGAAGATGGTAGTTTTTTTTATAACTTGAAAGACAATGTCACAGTTCTAGCTGTAGGCTTCTTCAGTAAAGGTTGTGCGTTGAGTTGAGTCCAAGTGGATCATTAGCTCATTTTTACAGGTGAGATTATATAGATTTGCTGTCAAAATGATATAATAAAAACACACCAGTTCATGCATTTGTACTGTGGGGTGGAAAAACAAATTATACATTTTTCCAGTTTCTGGAATTATATATAACAAATTATATAAAATTCCATTTTCACTCCAGAAAATTTCATACACGTTTGTCCAAAGCACAAGTAGGTTACCGGTCATACACTGGTGTTAACTTGTAATGTTATAAAAGGAAAAGTAATAGAATAATAAGCACATTTATGTATTTTGTTAAACCATACTTTCAACCAACCTACTGTACCATAAACCAGACAGGATCCACTTTTTAAACCTGGATAGGTTGACTTGATAATCATTTTAATTAACATGATAGAGATTGACAGTTTTGAAAAGTGGACAGCATTGTGCTTAGTGATTCAGGTAAAGAAATAAGTCATAATACTGCCCTCTCTCTGTTGCAACATGCTTGTTTCTTTTGTAATTAGATGTGTGGGAAATATTGATAACATTTGTCAAAAGTCTCAAAGCTTCTGTGCTGTTATATTTTTATATTCCACAAGTCGTTCAAGTGAGCTTGACAACCAAGTTAGAAAAAATATTCG
The DNA here is from genome assembly GCA_028567055.1 of Leptatherina wallacei. Classification (NCBI taxonomy): domain Eukaryota; kingdom Metazoa; phylum Chordata; class Actinopteri; order Atheriniformes; family Atherinidae; genus Leptatherina; species Leptatherina wallacei. The sequence continues at coordinate 16,364,633 of JAOXYM010000019.1, forward strand.
CTGTACAGACAGAAAACTAAATGTACATACCTTTGTACAAACCCACAAAAGCTAAGCTTTAAATTCCAATATGAATGTGCAAGTTTACAAAACCCTAACACATCTGTCCGGACTTTTTGTGTCACCATATTTCAACAACTCCTTTTTGAAAAATGGGGAGCAAAAACCTTTTTCAAAACATATCACTTGAGTTTGAAAAAAACAGCCCACAGTCACATGTGTTTTGTAGCTGCAATGAAAAATTAAGTGGAGTGTTTGCTCCTATTGGAAGCTTGTATCAAAGGAATAAATGTTCTGTTTGCTAGTATAAGATGGTGTCTGGAAAAAAGGAGGGGCTGCCTTTGAATATTGGAGATATGAGATCAGTTCAAGCCCAACTGCAACACACACACACACACACACACACACACACACACACACTCACACGTGTACAGATAGACTTCAACCCCCAGCGGCATTGAAACTGCCAACACATAATTTACATAATCAGTTCTTGTTAGATGCTGGGCTTTCTTGTTTTGGTAAAATAAGCTTAACCTCTTTTCACACACACATATATGCACACGTGCACTCCAGAACCAAGCCACGTAGCGCTGTGTTAGGGTCACACTAAGGTCAGAAGAAAAATTGACTGAGGGCAAGAGGCCTCACAGCTCCAAGTTTGTAGAGGCAAATTAATTAGTGGGCCATGCAGCACGGTGAAGTCAACACATTATGGGTGCAGCTCACACTCATGGCGATAGGATGTCTAAACATTACTAAATATAATATTACTACTCATTTCTCTGCCCTGGAGCAAAGGTCACTGATAGGAAGCACAATCCAGTCTTAAGGGTAAAAGTCTGAATTACAAAGAAAAACTTTACATCCAGTTATAATGACCATGTTTCTAAACCAATAACTTCAATCAGCTATTTACACTTGAGTTAGTTACATCATGAAGCCTGAATACACATCATTCATTGGTTTCACCTCCTAAAGTGTGTATTTAATTATAAATTCTACACATTTTAGATAGTAGACACTTGATCAAACCAAAGATGTTATGGTTACCTGACATTTTATAAACAATACGATTATTATCTAATCAAAACCAGTAGATCAATTAAGATAATAAGCACAATTTGCAGCCTAAACAACATTCTGGTTTGTAGTTAACAAAACGTTTCTTTCACCTAAAGTTTCATGTCAACATTTGTCCAGGGCAGTCAACCGTCAATATGTATATACAGTATATAATCTTGTCCTTTGCTCCACTCACTGCTCTTTTGAGTGTTGAATCATCAACAGGAGACAAACTCATCGGAGCCACTGTCAGTCAGTGCAGCACCATTTAGACATTGATGGGGGAACAGTTGGCAGCTTGGGGGCCTCAGGCCAACCCCGACCATATGGCAGACGCTGTTGTACCACTGTGTCATACTCTAGCAAGTTTTAACGACCAATTAGGCTCATTAGGCCTTGATTAGAGATGGTGAAGCCTGGGGGAGTCACAGAGGGCGAGGAGGGGGAGTGATGGTGATGACTTATCAGGGAGAGAGGATGGTGGGGAGAATGAATCAGTAATGATGTGCATGGAATAGTAGGAACAGGTGTCCCTGCCCTTAAACAGATTGGCTGGTTAAATTCTGCAGAAAGCCTTGATCTTGTATTGATTTTGCTTATTGAATCGTTTACAGACAGGAGATGCAGATGAAGGGAATGAGATGGGTCCCAGACAGGGTTGAGTTTTGAGGATTATGTTGGTGAAAGTTTGTTCTCATATATCCAACAGCAATACACTTGTTCAGATTTTTACTAACTATTTTTGTATGATGGGTCTAAGCATGACTATCATACAAACTGCATTTAAATAATACTAAATTGTGACCAAAATTAGGTAATCTATTACTAAAATAAGGAAAAATAAAAGTAAAAATTTATGGGTTTCACAAGCTAAGAATAAATAATAAAATCACAATGATAAACATCAGGCTTTGCAGTGCAGTATCCACTTGGTGTGGTTGAGAATACAAAACTTTTTATGGTTCAGGAATGATTGTGGTTTGGTGGAGACCTGAGACAAAACCTGTTCACAAAATCTTTACAAGAGTTTGTGCCTTTGTTGGCTCAATAAAAATTGTAAATGGCAGTCTGACTGCAAACCCCAGTGTGGCCATTGTGCATCATAACAGCATGCCAATAATTCCTGCAAACAAAGGCATTATGTTTGAAGGGGGGATTTTTAACAATAAACAAATGAAGCAATCAATTCCTTTTTACATTGGCCTCTGATAATGACTTAATCAGCTCTTCTTAGCAGCATAATCTAGTGTCAAAAGTTACACTGATTGACCCAGTGGGGTGTCAACCTTATACAAATAATTAAGCATGGTGGTGATAATGACTCAGGAGATGATGCAAATCAGCATTCACAATGTAAAGACCCATTGCTGAATAGCAAATGCAAAAAACATTTGCAAACTCTAACATTTAGGTCACCTTAAATTTAAAATTGCCTTAATTTAACCCTAAAAAGCCAAAGTACCATATTTAATACATAAAGTTTCTGAGACATTTTCCATCACTTTATGGTACAAACTTTGCTCAAATCCCTGTTGTACATAATCTGATATTTGTCTTCTTCCCCCTAATGGATACAAGGAAGCAGAAGACTGCACTATAATAATTTTGACATATCATACGGTAGTAAATGGTAAATATACAAAGAAAATCTTTGTTAAAGGGCAAGATAAAGACTTCAGATTTAAAAAATTTGATTTTTCTCCCCATTTTTTCTTGGGTTGGGATTTACAGGGTTAAGAAAAATATGTAAAAGTTTGTAGTACATGAGGTAAAAACTGAGGCTATGAATTATTCACAGATGAATAACTGAGGTGAACAAACCATGTCAAAGAGCAAAAGAAAGTCTAAAAAATAAAACAGAATTAGCAATTACAAAAAACATACATAATATAAAATACCCCTCATCCCTTAACTACTTCATTTTTATAAACAGCATCTATCCTTGTTTATCACATTGTTTTTGTGTTTCATATCACTGTCACTGGACTGGTCACAAACAACCCATTTAAATGCCTTGGAACATGTTTTGATAGACAACACGCATAAGTCAAGAGTCACTAACTGCCAATCAGCATCATATCAGGGAATTTAACTGCAGTGTGTTTTTGTGTGCAAGTGCGCTACAGAGGATTATAGCTCTAATGATAATTCTACATATGGTGCCTGCAAAAACCTGCCTAAGCACTGAGATCATAAATCCAATCTGAGGATGATAATCCTTTTGCCAGATGAAGAATTAATACCAAATGTTATGCAGTGGTCAGAATGAGATGATGCATTTGCGGCGGTTTGATAGTGAGGACAGGAATGTTTACAATCAAAAGAGACAAACAGGAGTTCGGAATATAGGTTGGATTGTTCTCCACCACATTTTTTCCCTTTTTACATTTAAGACATTTATCAAATTCTCTTATATATCCAATTTAAATTATTGTCAATTTTTAAAAAAAACTGTTTTTTGCATACAGAAAATATCTGTATTCCAGCTGCTTATATTGTTTGCATCCAAGAGTGGCATGTTTTTCCTCTTTTTTTTTTTATTGTGTGAAGTCACCCTGCACTAATCCTACAGTGTTATTAAGCTCAGGGCCATGGAAATGGACAGGGTGTAAGACATGCAGAGTGCTTATAAACCAGATTAGCACTGAAACACCCCCACAAACATTGTCCACATATTCAAATTCATATTTATATCTATGCTCTACTGAATAAGCTGTTCTGCTGTTGTGAAGTTATTGTATATATGTTAAAAATGCTGGAGAAATCATTTGCAAGTGGAAAACTGAATCTTAAAGTGTTTGAGAAAGGAAGATAAATAGAGAGGGGGAATTTTGAGAAAATGTTGAAACCTTGAGTAACAAGGTGAAAGAAAACAGATGCTGATATCAGAATCAACCAATGAAGATTGCAGATTGAATACGTTTTTAAACAGAGGAAAAAAGAGAATGATATAAACAGAAAGAATTCAGTCATGTGAAAAAAAGAAGGAGAGTTAAGAGATAAATTCAGGGAAATCCAGAGAAAGGAGTTCACAAAGACAATCAAAATCTGAGTGAGAAATTGAGAGAAGCTCAGTCTCTTGCAGAAAAAAGCCAGAGACAGAGAGATTTGCAGAAAGAGCGGGAGGGGAGCTCCAGATCCAGTGTTTGACATTTCACCTTGCTCAGTTGATAAGGGGTGTCACCCTCTGGTCCTCAGGGCTTTGACTGCTGTCTGCAGTCATCACCCCTCCCCAGCACAGGAAACTATTGATCAATCAGACAGCACCACCTTAGCCTTTGTATGTGTGAGTGTGCACATGTGCATCAGCTTTGCTGCCAGGATGGTAAAAATATCTGTATAACATTTTTTATTTGTTTCAGAGCTTAAATACCAGAATTAGTGCAAAACTGTACGTATAATCACTCTTTAGAACGCCCTTATCTCTTTGTTTTTACATCTTCATCTAGCTCTCTGTAACATCTTAACTCATCACATTATTTGTGGAGAAGGAAGTCCATTAGGGTTCTGTGGCTTCGGCTGAGTGGAATGAGATCACAGGGTAAAGAAACAGACGCTACCATTAAAAAGCTTGAATACTCACTGTGGGAAGACCAGCCTCACACTCAGACTTCGATTCAGCAAAGACTTAAGTTACTGCTTTTTGTTTGCCCTTCTCTCCACCAATATTGCAATTTTAATAAACTGATAGAAAAAAAAATTGATGTGGGACATTAAACCCCAAACTGTTGGGGAGCAGGATTGCTGCAACTGTGCTGCAACTCCACAACACGCACATACTTTCCATAAAGTAGAAATGTGACAAATTGCACCTATAAAAAAGCTGACCTGTGCTGAAATCCTTGACCTATACAGGGAAAGAACGAAGTAACTTAGTTGTGCTGTCCCTCCCCAGAAATGAATAAAGAAAGGCTAAAACAAGTTTACTTGTATAGAACATTTCATGTACAGGACAATTCAAAGTGCTTTATATAAAACATTAAAGCATCACAACAGGGTGCAGAAGAAGTATTAAAAAGTACATAAAAAAACAACTTTCAAAAGAAATAAAAGATTAAGCATGCAATTAAACTCCAAACTGTTGAATAGATCAAAACAACTCAGACTGTAACGTCCTTTACAACTCAATGGTAACAGGAGTAAAAACTTGGTTATTTGTTGGAATTGTTGCGAAAACATATGAAGAAATTACATAAAATGGACAGTTTATAGAAACATAAATATTAACATGCTTAAATATTGTCATTTTCCAGTAGTATGTTTGTACTGTTAGGTAGTGAATGATATAAATCTCAATTTCCTTGAATCCAGTCCTTGCATGCTCATTTAAATTCAAATTTAGAAAAAAATGTCTAAATTTGCACTTATAAAAGCAGGAAATAAGTCTTACAGCTCACAACTACCACAACATAAAACTTCTACTGTAAAAACTCTATTAGTGCACACAGGCAAAATTCTCATAGCAAACGTCAGCGGCAAAGTTAAATCTAACTGTAACCAAAGTTACTACCTCAGCCTTAAACATTACCTTAGAAATATCTCACAATTAACCAACAGAAAATGGTAGTGTAGCTGTTTCCTCTAATCGTATTATATGATGTTACTTTGGCCTCACAAAGGTAGAGATTTAAGAGCACACACAAATATAAACACCAGCATTGGGGGAAATAAATGATGCACCTGCATGCAGCATTGAAAATTCCTCTGGAGTTGGATGGATGTAAGGGCCTGCTACACTCTGCATTCATTGTGTGGCTCAGGGGAGAAAGAGAGGAAAGGGAGTGAATAAAATGTGGGCAAGCACAGATTCATGTTAAAAATGACACAATTAGTTCAACTCTGAAGTGCGTGTTAGTCACGCATGGCTTCCCTTCTCAGACTCACGTGAGGTGATCAGACAGGCAAATACTCCCAGGGCCTAGATGTATAGTCAAATGAAACACACTCATATGCACATGTGCACACTCGCACAAACAAAAGTGCACGGGCCTACTTAATACAGCAACACACAGCACACAAATGTATAATCACACTTTCCCTCTCTCCATCTCATGTACACTCATAAACAGGACTAAAAGCTCCACAGTCTGTTATTTGTGATACAAAATTTTATGGTGGGCGGGGGGGGGGGGACCAAAAAAACAACAACTCCAGAAACACACAACGCAGCCCATGAAAATAATGGAGTAACTACAGTAAATCATCCTGCTAGTGTGGAAAACACTGCTCTGATTCCAAAGCCTCTTGCACTGAAAAATTGATCTTTATTTTTGGGGCAATGCACTTTGAAACAAAAGGGGAATAGGAACTTAATATGCAGGAAATGAAGAAATGAAAACTACAGAACATGGAGCACTTTGAGTTTGCACTTTCAAAGCCGGGAGAAACGAGCGTTTGAATTTCCCACCCCCCCAAGAGATAGCAAGGGAAAGGCAGAGCCTGATTTTATTAATTTCATCTGTAGTTATGTTTCTCCTGAATAAAACATTAATACTCCCAGGAACAAGGGAATAACAGAAACTGAAAGAAAGACAGCTTTTTCTCTTTTAATTAGCAAGCACAACTCACTCTCGCTATCTCCAGCCGTCCCAGCTAGCTATCTTTGTATCACCCTTCAAGTGTTTCTCTGTCAATCAAGCCATCGTTCCTCTAACTAGAATGAAAATGAACTCTTTGTTAACTTTAAAATCACAGCTTCTTACTTTATGATGACTCCATAAATAGTGCTAAAAACTCTAATGGGCTATGCAGGGGAAAGAAATCTGGAAACACGGTTGCTGCATGGGAAAAGTTGAACTTGTTCTAGTTTTCCGGACATGTCCACAACGGTGAGGTCTGTATTGACATCACTGTCTAATTCCATTTTAGCAGCGTATTTTGGAGTAAAATTAACCTCTCTGAAAACAGCTTTAATAGATGTGTGCAGGTCATCAAGACATATAGAAGCATGAGCTGAAGTGGTTTAAATGATTCAGTGTAGGAATGACACCAAAAGGAATGAATCTCTGAAGAAATATCAGATGAATTTGACACCCTAAGAAACACCCCAACATGCGAGGTCAGTACTACTTGTTAAAAATACTTGTTACTTATATTCCTGGCTGCTCTACAACTGAACAAGTTTAAAGAATTTTATAGTCTTCTGACATTGGAAATAGTAGTGAACATGCAGCCAAGCTAACAAAAAGCGCCTCTTCTCCAGAGGCCAGAAAACAATGTATGGAAATAGAAAGCTAATAGCGCCGCAAGGCGAATGCCCAAAATCCATAAGTTCCATCCTGGTATAAGAGAGATCTCAGAGATCATAATATTGAGCTATGGAATCAGGGGTCTTGAGAGCGTGTTTCAGGGGTGATTGTGCCAGCTTTAACACACTGTACAAACACACACACACACACACACACACACACACACACACATACATAGCGTATTCCCTCATACACATGTATAGTCTCCTCTGCCTTGCCCCGGGGTGCAGCCAGTCTGAGATCACACTGGCAGGTTCACTTGTAAAGCTGCAGCTTTAGGCTCTGAGACAGAGAAAACTACAGACGGCTGCTGTTGCAGGTAGAAACACTGAGCTTGAAGAGTTACATCCCCAAAACAAGAGATTCCCTGTTTGAGAACCTGCGACAAAATGATTGCTAGCATGAAAACAAAACTTATATTTGAATCTTACTGATGTTACCTTTCCTTAGCCTTTTATTAAAAAAGTCTCCAAAAACAAACACAAACAAATAGTATAAACTATGCAGGGCAGTATTTAGGGTTTTTATCTAACTTGCTATATATTTTATATATTTACTGTAGGCCATCTTAATGGGACTTGACCTGAGTACCTCTTTTTACCTTTATTACAGATTTTCATATCACTATGAAATCTCCATCTCTCAAAGCTCTGAATTCATTTTTAGAAAAAATGTGAACATTCTATATGTTAAATTTGTTGGAAGAGTTCTTTTATTTTGATATAATGCATCAAGAAGATGGTGACTGAGCTGGGTCTGAAAGGGGACATGGGGAAAGGGGAGAAATGGAAGGAAGACTGAGGTGGAAGGGCAGAAAGTTTTGTGAAGAGTGAAGAGCCTCTAATGATTGAGAGGGATTACCAGAGAAGTCAGTGGGCTGGGAAAGGGAGAAAGAGCAAGATAAAGAGGTAAAGAAGAGAGAAAGATGAGTAAGTGAGGACCATGTGTGAGAAGGTTTTTGCTGAGCCAAGTCAGAAATAAAATTAATTGAAATGGATAAATTCACCAATTAGTAAGTCAAACAGTAATAGTCTAAAAACAAAACATTAATTAATTTTATTCGTGATTTTTTTGTTTTTCTCCACCATTCACCTCAAAATCACAGCAAGTCCAGAAAGTTTATGGTGGATTTATGACTGAGTACAAATAATCCAAACTACAGAAAATCCTAGGAATTATTTTTGCAAAATGCACTTAAGTGAGATTTTCTTTTAAAAAGAAGTAAAAAGTTTTTTTTAACTACTCTCATATTGAGATATTGCACTTAACTGCATTTTCTAAAGATTTTCAAAGACAAATTTGAACAGATGTGAAATTTTTCTTTATAAGATGAACATACTGGACAGAACAACAACAAGCCAAAACATCTTTTCAACAAATTCATTCTAATTTGGAACCATTTCTACAAATAGTATAGGGAAATCAGAAACACTAACATTTTCTAGATATTAACATTCTAGGTTTTTTTCCCTCCACTTTTGAATGTAATAACTACGACATAAAATGGTTTAAAAACCTATATCTTATATTTTCCTTTACTCTTTTGGTTAATAATGCAGTGAACATAAGATTTTTAAAAATCTTAATTTGTTTATGCTCGAAAATACATTTTTTATAATTTAATATTTTTAGAATAATTTTATAATAGTGCGTGTGATGGTGTGTTTGAGTTTATTGTTAAGAGCTTTATATAGTGTAGAGTCTAACTTCTGCACATAATATTACTCATTAAATCACAGTTTATTGTTTTCATTAAAGTTACTGGCATTTTTTACATAAATGCATTATCCTGTTTTATGTTGAATACAATTTCTGGTAGCTTTGTTCAACACTAGAATAAAACTATTGAATTCTGAATATAGGCATCATTTTTTCCTCTCCCCGCCTTTGCTGTGGTCGGTGCTTTTCTGTGGTCTACCTATGCCTCCTATTGGTCTGACTGCTGCAGTCCACAACAGTCTCAGTCCTTTCATAGGACATGGGAGGGAGGGAGGGAGGGAGGTATGGAGGCAGGAAAGACAGATGAGAGACAACAAAAAACAGAAAGAAAAGAGGAATGATGGTGAGTGACAGAGTGGGAGAGAATGAGGGGGAGAGGAAGAAAGGAGAAAGCCTGTGGGGGGAGATTGGGTGTGATAGGAAGAAATGGGGTGGGTGTAGGCGGAGGCTGAGAGGCTGGAAGGGAGAAAGAAAGATCTTATGAATGTTGACCACTGTCCCTCTACATAAATCTGCACATTAACTGCATCAAATGAGGCTCCCCGCGTTTTTCTCATCTTCTCCTCCCTCACTATCCTTTTTCTCTCTTTTCCTGCCGTACACACCCGACAACCCACGCCACCGCCCCCCGGTCGCCATCTCGCATTCGATTGGACGATGTCATTTATAATGTCTGTCCACATCAGGGGACATTGTAGGGACCTCGGTCCTAACACCACCTCCCCCTGTCACACACCAGTGCCTGATGGGAAGAAATAAACCAACTGCCATGCAACAGAGAAAACGAAAGTGTCACGCAGCTAATATCGACAATGAATAATGGCACTTTGCTATTAGAACTATTCTGCTTCTCATCTGCCTGATAAACATTTGGGAATTGAAAAACGCGGAGGAGAGATGTCAATGCTCGATCGCAGACGCAATAAATGCAATGTGAAAAGAAGTGAAGCAAAATAAAGGTGTGCAAAGTGTTTGTTTCCGTATACCTTTAGTAAGAGACCACAGGTAAAAAATAAATTCAGAAGAAATAAAAATGTAAATAGGATGCAAAATTCATTCTTAGTGCAATTATGAACAGCATTATAAAAAAAATAGACACAAATGTATGAAAAAAACTGAATTGTGTAAATTAATAATACAGAGAAGCCATTTTTTTTTTACTTCAATATTTTATGTATTTTAAACATTTACAACGTGCATAAAGAGTATCGAAAAATACTGGGCTTTATGATATGTTCATATGTAACCTGATTAAAGCAGAATCTATACATTGTCATTATATCCATAGTAAATGTTTCACTAATTATGATCAAATGAATGAGTCTCAGAGATGAGAGATTATTTTATCAATGCTGCACACATACAGATGGAATGAATTAATCACCTGTCAAACATCCGCTTGCTAATAGTTTTTTTAACTGTAGTTATGTCATTTTAGCTACAAGTGTTTACTTTAAAAAAGAAAAAGACATGCTTGCCAGTATTTAAGTTTCTGCATGGGCAACACATTTGAAAATTATTTATTCAGGTTTGGGATTTTTCTTTCATATATTTTCTTCCTAAAAAGTGTTCACAGAAACAAAAGAAAAACAAAAATCATTTTTAAAAAAATTACATCAATGCTGAAAAATACCCTCAAAATAAATGTATTTCCCCGACAAGCTTAACTTTTTTGCAGAGGTAAAGCAATCACATGTGAAACTCAGACTTGCGTCTATTCTTCTGTATATTCCCATCACTTCATATGAAACACATGAAAGATTGAGTGAAGCCTTTGAAGCCAACACCAGGGCCACCGACCCCCTCCCTGTAACCACTGCCGCCACCTCAAAGGCAGCTTGACTCCCATATGCATCTAAGGGAGATTAAACAGGCCCAACAAAATACTAATGACCACATTTCTGACCACACAAAAAGCGGGTAGACACCAATTTGCATGGCCATTCTGATGTTCAGAAGTGAGCAAGCAATCTCCATGTGTAATGAGTGTGTTGTTTGCCCCTCTCTCCTCATGGTCAATAATTACCATCTCTACAGCCTGAAGAGTCTATTTTAGGATGGAAACCCCCTCGTTCAAGAAGCTCAACTTAGCTATAAACACACCAACTTCTATTTATTTATTTAATTTTTTTAACTCAGTCTCTTTCTCCCTCTGTCTCTCCAGGTAATCCCACATTGTTGATTGTGTAGAGAACGATAAAGAGCAAGAGGGGGAGAGAGAGAAAGCTGGAGCCAAAGCCAAGATAAAGGTTCACATCACCAAAAGATCAAGATCACCTCTCTTGTTGAGTCATGTGTCTTCTGTCAACTTGTGTTGCTGATCTCACACGACTAAAATCTCAGACGCCACAACCCGAGAATTTAATTCTTATGGTCTCAAGTCTACCAGATTGACCAGAAACAGTTGAGCTGATTGTTCGGTGGTCCCCAGGAGCTGCTTCATGCAAATGTCTGCATCCATGCCTACAAAGCCGCTGCTGCTGTCCAAAAGCACATCAAGGAAATGAGAGAGCAGGCCAAGCCTTTGTGTGCGCCGTGTACAATAAAGGGAGGATTTAGAGGCCTTGCTGGCCGACCGCAGGGGACGAACAAAATGAATGAAGTGAAGCGGAGTAGGGGTTGGGGTTGGGGACTCTGCCATGGTGGGTGGGGTTGGGGGAGACTTGCTAATGTACATCCTCTATAACCCCCCCACCCCTTCATTGCTGGACAGCCCATATATAACGCAGACACGTTTGGTCTCTCCAAAAGGTCACAAAAGGGTAAAACTTAAGAGGAAAGATGAGAGCACTGCTGTCATAAAAAAAGAAAAATCTGTGTAAGGGTAGAATAAGTGGCTATTCCTCTTAAGACCCAGATAAAATATTTCAAATCCAACAATGCAGTGTCCTGGCCACCAGGGTTCCGGATTTATTGTCGGGGGTCAAATCTCAGTGTCAATCAATAGTCAATCGGTGCTATCAAGCACCAATTATTGAAGACAATGTCCAGATACTCTGAGTCAATTTATTGCCTTGAATTTGTTATTTCTCAACAGAATGCTCCCAATGGCTAAAACAGTCTCAGATTATAGTAGTTCCAAACACCTTAAGGCATTGATTGTGTTAAATGTGAGTTTAATAAATCATGTTTAAAATAATGTAATGAAAGATATAATTCATCAGTCTATTTATATTGTGTGGATTAAATATTGAGAAATAAACATGTGAAGGTATGATGGATTCTATTTTTTTAAACTTGCAAAGCTAATTATATATTCATGTAGTTCATCATTTTTCTGTTATTCTAAAAAATGAAGCAAAATAACTACTTTTCAACACAACTGTACTAACTTCCTCTAAACAGATCTATTTTAGAAAAAAATCCATGATTTGCCGAAGACGTGGTGTAATGGAAGCACTTAATAAACATGAGAGGTTTATACTTGAAAGCCCCATCATCCCCCTTAATGCATATCCATTTGTTTATTGAAAGGGTCTTCATTAAAAAACAAGTTGAAAGGCGGAAGAAAAATGAAAAATAATAATTATGTTGATGGCTTAAAAATCGCATCAAAATTAAGACATTTATCAGAGGCAAGTGCACTGTAATCCCCTAAGTGCTTAGTGAAGTCCTTTTATAATGCAACAGACATCACAAGCAGAAAACAAAAGCAACTGTCAAAGAATGACCGCTTCCACCTCTCTGCTTTGTTTCACCACCTCTTTCCTCAATATAGCTCTGTTTCTTTTTCTGTCCCTTCACTTTTTTCCTTCTTTTTTCTGCAGAGAAAGAGGGTGAATAGCATCTGAGAAGAAAAAAAAGAACAAAACGAGAGCAACCTCAACAGCAAATCTATTTCAGGTTGGATTTTGAATCTCCTCTCCTGTTTTACCACTTTTTCTTTTAAATTTCAAGGACATTCGGACGTTGCATCTATAGGTCAGGCAACAAGATTCTCGTTCCAACACCCCCCCCCCCTCTCTACGTCTTGGGACGGCTTACCGCAGCACAGATATGCATCTGTGACCTGTATGTTAAATTCATAGTTTCAGCAGTGACATCAGCAATGCCCTGACAACTGAAGGAAAAGAGGGGGGGGTGTCTGAATGTGTGTGTGCATGTATGTGTGTGTCATAGGGGGTGGGGTGGGCCATGGGGTGATTTTTTTCTGCCCCCGTAACCATGACAACTCTCATCTTGAGACCGTTGGAAGAGAAGGGATGGCGACTCACACTCAGGGAGATTCTGACGTCTGAGGTCCCCCTGATTTCTTTTGTTGTGCATTTGTGTTTCTCTGCATTCATGTCCATGACTATGTATGTGTGCAAATATTTCAATTAAATCTATCAAATTACAAACCTTCCTAAATACACTCAGCCGACATAAAACTTAATTTATTTATTTCTTTTTAAACTTGAAATGCTAAAAGTATTAAACATAAAATGGTCATAAATGACAGACATTTCTCATTATTCAGTGCATTATTTCAAAGTAATATATTGCAGAATGGTTAGATAATGAATTTAATATCAATATTTGATCAGAATTACTGCTGTTAGGTCAGTGGTCTACAATAGTTATAAAAAAATACAATTAGAAAAATCTTTCCTGCAAACACTGTCACCAAGTGCAACATGCCTAAATTGCATCTTCAGCTTCATAAACATTTCTCCCATCAAATTCTATACGGTCATCTCTCAACTCATATTCAACGAAGCTAAATGTACGTAGGCAGGAATCTAGATAGGAGAATATGAATGTCAGAGGGAACATTTTAATCATTTGGCAGGGTTGGAAGCCCAATCTCCAAACATCCACATTTCTGACACACAATCTCCCTCTCTCTTCCAACCCTCCCTTCTCTCTATCCTCTGGTTTCATCATCTCATCTCACACCCTTCGCGTCTCAGGGACCTATTAAATCCCCCCTCCCAGTCTCACTAGTGTACCCCCACCCCCACCCCCCTTTCAAATGTCACCTTCATTTTTCTGTTCATATTCTTGGACTGCAACTCCCTGTAGATGGTTTAATTTTTTTGGGCTCTTGCCGCCGCCCACTGTGCCCACTGTGGTCTCTCCTCTACAAGTTCACAGCAGGCTGATGGTAGATAGATGATTAGACTGGAACAGTCATGCGTGGAAGTGTTTATGCATAAATGTGCATAAGAAGATGCTGTTAACTTCTATGCCATCTCCTGTTTTCTTAAAACTCTTAATCAAGTGGTTGTCATATAAGACCAAGAATTGCACTTTCAGTCTTAAGCCTCTCAACCATCAAAAAGACAATAACCCGGATCCTTATTTTCCCCCAACTGGATCGGTTTCTTAAGTCTCCTGTTGTAATGAATTAACTGTTCATAAAGAAACAGCACTGCAAATGTTGTGTCAGCCTTGTTTTGGATGTGCAGACCTCTTTGCCAGGCCTTGCAGATTTGATCACAGTCTGGTATTGACCTCAGTTTTTTACTGAAAAACAACAATTAGCCCAATACTGAAACTTGTTTTTCCTTCTTAAAATTCTAGCTTAACAGATGCACTAACATTTCTATAAATCCATTTACGAATACAACCGAGAAGCTACTGGATGCTTTTTACATCAGAATGTGAGTCAAGTACATTACAGAAACGATAGATGAGGTACAAAAGGTGAGGACGGTTGATTGGATATAACATGGCTCTAATGTTTTTGTTGCTCTTCTCTTTCTGTGGGACACCACTGTCGTCACGACTGAGCTTTGTGTCACTGAATAGAAACATATATCGGTATATGGAGGCAGTGATACACCTTCCTGCTAATGCCCCTTGATAATGTCACTTCACTGCTATAGAGTATTGCAGCTTACCTTTACTCTCTTCCACCTCTTCTCTCTCACACACAAAAAGACACACACACACACACACACACACAAACACACCGCAGGCTTTGCAGACTCCAGCTGCTGCCAAGCACTGCATGAGGGCATAAATTGTTAGGTGTTGGCCAGTAATTCTAAAATGCAATCTTCTCTGCTGCTTCCCCACTATCTCTCTCTCTCAATTTTCTCTCTCTTCAGTGTCCCTTCAATCTCTGTAAGGCTCCCTCCTTCAGTGTTTGTCTCTTTACTTGACCTTTCCTTATGCATCTCTAAATGTATGCTTTTTGATTTTGGGTTTGTCTGTCCTGTCTGTCTGTCCACCTCCCAATCTTTCTCTCCCTGTGTATTAATGACAGTAAGGAAAGGTCACATTATAAATTAGCACCAAACAAAGCAGAGTGTGTAAAGCTATAGCTCTGCTAACATGCTGCTGAGTGGCACCGACAGAAAGCAGTGTGTGCATCTGGAATTATTCTGCATTACATTTCTGCCAAACGCTGTGTACAGAATTAAGGCAAGAGATAGTAAACGCACAGAAGAAAGCCGACGACTGAGAGACAGTGAAAGGATCAAATCACCCAAAACTTGTGTGACTAAACAAAGCAGCCTTCGCAGGGACAAATATTTCTTCAGTCCAGCTGAAATCATTCTAATTAAAAGATTAAACTTAACTGTGTACATAAATGATAAATAAAGTGATCAGATAAGTTTAACATGAAATTAATCAGAATTTAGCTTGTTTGATAAATGCAAAGTGGTTTCACCTGCTGACCTGCCACAAATATAGCAAAAGAAGAAGATAAAGGGTTTTCAACTTGCACCATTTCATCCAAACAATATTTATATTTCTGATTTCTTCTAAATGAAGCAGCAACCTCAGAAGCAGTATTTTTATTTCCTCAAGGGTTGCACCAGGGGAAACTGCAAGTACTTTACAGTTTTCCCAGAACAGTAAGAAGAATGTGACAGTATGTCACACTGTGCCCATGTTGGGATGCCTCCCTACTCCAGTGACCAGGAGTTGGTGGATAAACGTTTCAATCAAAAAGTGGTGGAGGAGAATGGTTCATACTAGCTGCACAACAAGAGTAGAGGAAAAAATTTAATTGTTTCTGTTTTTCCTCAAACTAAAACCAGTGATTTACTTGGTTTTATCTCCACATGAGCCAAACATACACACAGAGAATGTATTTATTCTATTCAGGCATTAGGCATTTCTATGGTTAATACATGCAGACACACTCATATTGAAAGGAATACTAAAAAAGTTTACATCACCCCTCTCATTCTGCTAAATTCATTATGATATCAGGCCAGTGCACTCGGACTGAGGCGGCTTATTAGCATCTATGTAATCATGCCTAAAAGAAATAGAGAGAGAAACTGGCCGGTTACAGCAAATGAAAAACAGGGTAACAAGAATTTAAAAAAGGAGACACAAAGCGGGGAGAAAAAAAAGAAAAAATAGACTTCTACCACCACACACCCCTGAAGAGATGGAGTCAGGGAGTGTATGAAAGAGAGAATAAGAATGAGACAGAGATAGCAGGCAGAGAGAAAGACTATTTGTCTCTTCTCTTGACACAGTGGGATGATAATGCATTTTAATGACAAGGCCCGAGACTGATTTTATGAGAGGACTGACACTCTTACACGTAGGCGCACACATTGCATTCGCACACACACACACACACGCGCACACGCATGCACGCACACACACACACACACGACAAGGGTGCAGGAGCCTTTGCCCCTCACACCCTCCCCTATTGCTCTCTTAGCACATTCTTCGGTCAAACCCACGGAAGCAGCTCACCGAGCTAGACATCATTCCCTGTTCAGAGGCAGGCAGGGCGGGAAGGAGTTCATGGTGAGAAAATCAGCAGGAAACTTTGGAAGAAGGCAATTTAGAAGCAATCAGAAGGAAATTTGAGGTGGATTAGGCTGAGGGTTTATAGGAGCGAGGAACCAACGCTGAATCCATCTGTCTATGAGAGGCCTTCATCAGCACTCATCTCCTGGCTGCCCAAATCATTCTTCTCCTCACTCCTTTCCTCTCTTCTTTCCTCCCTCTACCTCTGTGCCATCTAACCACTCGGGTACAGTTCCCCTCTCTTCCACTTATCTTTTACTCCCCTCTTGTCCCACTCCCAAACATTTTACACTCAGGTTCAGTCAGATGGTCTTATCTAGAGCAACCTGAAGTGACAGAACACTAAGCAGCAAGCAATGTGTTGCTCAAGAGTACATCAGCAGCCATGTGCCCAGTTGACGTGCTCTTTACCACATCAAAAAACAGACTTTCAGCCTATGATGTAGGCCGATTTCAACTGGGCCACTTTACTATAACCACTCCTCTTCTTCCATTTCCTTACTAAGAAGAAAGACTGTGTGTGTGCCTGTGACTGTGTATGCATGTCTGACCATATGGGCTATATGTGTGGAAATGACTGGCTTAAAGTAAGTATGAAATCAGCAGCAAAGCACAGACTGTACCTTTGGAAAAAAAAAAAAAGTAGGACCCATAGTAGATCTCTGCTTCGAAATGAATTGATTTGGTCTCCAGACACCATTCGCCCAATTTCCTACATTATCTTCTCTCTATCATTTACTATACATCAGTTATCATTGAGACTCATTTATGAGGCCCATTTCATCTTTAGAAGAATTCTCAGATGATAGAAAACTGATCTCTTCTGCTCTGGTATTACTCTTTACTGTAGCCCAATCTCAAAGCGGGCAGAGTTGAAATTGCTTTAATATTCTCTCAGTTTTAACGTGTTGCTGCCATAGTACTTTGTATTTCAGCAGCACGGTCATAGGGTTGACTAACAAGAGAAGAAACCAAGTTAACTTTAAATGTTTAAAACTTATGAAGTAGACCCGGTGACCTCTTCCAACGAGAACTGGGCAAGAACTCAGGCAGCTCAACAGCCAATGACATAGCTCTGTGAATGATTAACTTTGATTAACTTCTATCTGCAGCCACAACCTTTTTTTTCCCTTGTTATATGAAACACCCTGTTCAAATACTGCCACACTTAAAAAAAAAAAAAAACACCAAATTAATTGAATTTTGGAGAAATAAATTCAATGTGTACTGTGTTTAATCCTTCGTTAAGACATCAGAATTTTTTGGGGTCACATAATGCAATATAATGCAACTTAACATTGGGTTAAAAAGATCATATAAAGGCTATAAATAGCCTCTATGCACAAGATAACCACATCTAAATCTATAAAGAATTAATTGTGACAAGAGTGTGTAATCCTGTTTCCCATTTTATTGCCACAAATAATGAATAAAGTTTGACTGTAGCTGGTGGTAAGTCATCAACGTTTATCCTTCTCTGCGTGATGATTTCAGCTAAATGCTGGTGTCATTAGCAGATGTTGGCTCATAGCTGGGAGGCACTGGTGATGCTTAATGGCTAGAATTAAACTGCTAACGAAGCGCATGTGAAGCCATGCATACATGACATTTATAACATTAAACAACAACACCCGGCTGCTGCTTAGAGCGAGACACAGATCCCTTGTTGAATGGTGCACAATTATCACTGCGACAACACTATAACAGGCACAAAGGGAAAAGTCAGGAAAAAGAAACTCAAGTTAAACAGGAGCATAGAGACTTCAGCATTATAATACACACATATATACACACTGATTAAAAAAATTGAATATACTGTATGAATATTTGACTATATGACTATATCTTAACTTGGTTTACATGTACACATATGGACCTACATGATATTCAAGGCTTAGTTTTCATAATATTTCAAAAGGAATTGAATATAATTATGACTACTACTATATGCAATATAGATACATTTGTTCTAGTTTTTAAACTTAACTTTTTTTACTGACCCAGTTTTTCCTCAAAAACAGCTTTGATGATGATCCAAAATCTGCATGTTGCTAAGTGGTAAACATTGTTCAGTTATCTAAAAAGATCCAGAGCCAGCAGTCGCACGAACACTTAAGGAGATCTATGTTTCCTTGTATGCCTTTAGGCTACAGTGATAGTGATCTCCTGCTGAGATAGAATTAGCCCTAAACTCATTTTCAGTGCCTTGACCCGGATTATGGAAAAGGTGGGTCATGAAAGATACGACACTGTCCTTATTAATATTCAATAAAACAATGGAGGATGATACGCTGGAAAGTCAAAGGCTCAGCAGGTGGGGACTCGCTCAAGTTCTGTTAGCACTGAATATGATAAAGGATTACTGTGGTGATTATCACTATGATCACTGAAGCAAAGAAAAGAATATATTTAAACATGCAACTTTATCTTATTCAAACTGTATATAAAAAACTTCTGAACTTCTGAAATCACCTACACTATACAAGTAGCATTCTTTTCACAAATGTCTTATTAAAAGATAAATAATTTGGCCACATAGGACTTGAAATGTCTCTTTTTTTCTCTCTCTTTTGCTCCAGCTCTCATTAAAACCAAAACATCCCAAAAGTTATAAGTTTACGTTTTGAAAATGACAGTGACATGTGCAACCTCTTAAATAAGACAAGTCAAATGACTGTGAAGCAGATTGATTCCAGTCAAGTCCTCCCTACAATATATTTCCGATGCTGCATTTTCATTATTAAAGAATCACTGCATGTTTATGCGAGATCGAAGATAGAAAATAAAGAGAGGGGTAGGGAAACAGAGAACAGAGTGTGCATAGCATGTGGAGGCCATTATTTCTGGCGTGCTCCAAGGCTGGGAGAATTAGAAAATATCATTCTGTCAGGGTGATTTGATAGTGCGATGAAAAATGTCAGAAGTGGAGATGACAAATCATGGTGCTGAGGAGAGGGGACTGGGAGACAGGGGATGTCATTTGTCATGAGTGCCATTTGACTGCACCCCACCTCCTCCCTCCCTTCTCCCTCCCACCTACCTCCTCTTCCACATCCAACCCCCCTCTCCACTCCTCAACTTCCTCCTCCTCTACCTTCTTCGTTGTCTGCCCGTCTCTCCCCTTCCTTTCTCTTTTCATTGTAATGATCTATTTGAACACATTCTACTGCCTCTCATCCTTCTTCATCCTCCCTCCCGTGAACCCTTCTTTTGCCCGAGTCTTTCCAATATTACTTCAGTTTTGGAGTTGCTTCCATTAACAGCAGTACAGAGTTTCTAACTTTGTAAACATTTCACCAATTTCTGACTCAGCACACAGGAAAGGAAGAATTCGATTTATTTATGTTTTGTTTTCTCCTTTTCTCCACATCATCTTTTCTATACCCCTCCCACTTCTTCCTCCCCTCTCTTCATCCTCCTCTAAGAAATCTCTGCTCTTTGTGAATGGAGAGGATTAGACTGGCAGTCAGTGCATAACACACACACACACACAAACTGCACACACACAGCCACAAAGGACACACTTGCACACTTTATAGAAATGCATACATACACACATGCACGGTCAAAATGTCAAGCCTGGTGACATTTAAGCATTTTATCTTGTATGCCGTCTGCTTCAGATCTTGAAAAAGAGGTTAGCAATGTAAGCTGCACCATAAACATTGAGATCAAATAGTGGTTGGCAGCATTTGATTTGTTTGTTTTGTTTTATCGCAAGCATAAAATTAGCACAAAAAAAAGGGTGGGGGGATAATGTTGCTGACCTTTACAAACTAATAGACACTCAAAAACATAAAAAAATACTCAAATCTACTAATCATTAGCAGGAATCAGCAGAACACAAAAGTCATACATGCGCTTCATTTCTGTTCCTGATTTTTTCTATGCATTGTTTCTCATTGCCCTCAATTCACCTTCTCGCCCTCCAGATCCCCACCCCCACCCCTCCTGCACTGTAGCCTCAAGGTGCTCTGTATCTGTGTTTGTGTGTGTGCTTGTAAGAGATATAAAGAGAAAAAGAAGCATACATGCGTGCATAAATCCATGTGGACTTGAGTGCATGCATCTGTATATATTCCTGTATGAGTGCCTATATATGTACATCTCAACATCTTTGCATCTGATGTAGGGAGGCAGGGTGTGCGTGTGTGTTGGGGAGGGGGTCATTGCTTTGTTGGGTCTGGCCATTCTTAGTGTAGCGTGGTCTGTAGTGCCGTCCAGGGCCTTAATGCTGGGGTAATTAAGGAACAGCTTCAAGGTTGCATGGGCACAAGACAATCCAGGCCTAATGAAGTATCGATCGGTCGCATTGGGGCCCATGCTTGGACTAAGGCAAGCTGACATTCATTTAGAACAGGGCCACTGCAGGAAGAGCAAATACACACACATATACAGCACACATCACAAAAGCAGACTGATGACAATATAAGAGACTCAGCGGTACTCAGTTTTAATCACATGGGAAACAATGAAGAGCCTCGTTTAGAGCCGCTAGGTTTATCTGTGTGTGTATATGATTGTGCCTACATTATTGTGTGTGTCCTTTCATGTCCATATCACACTCTGGCCAATCAACAGGAGGCTCAAAGCAATCTCACACTGAAAACAGTACTGATTATACCAATGATGATTATGAAGATAATGATCGCCTTGCTTTCTGCACAGTCGTTACTGTCTGTTGCATATAAAGAAATGTCTCACACCTTGCAATCAATGTCATCACCGTTTTTTTCCCCAACAGGAGGGTAATAACCCAATTCACATTATCTCAGACTATTATATTTATATTTTAATTTGGTCACATTTAGCAAGGTCTGACAACCTCATCCAATGCAATTTAAGTTCCGTCCAAACAGCAGCGTACAGATAGCAGCTGCGAGCGTAGTGGAAAGAAGTCACATTTATTTTCTTTTTAGGCCATATTATGTCATGGTTTCCATTTAGATTTGCCATTTCAAACATATTGCATGTGGCATCCCTACTTAAAACTTTTTCCCCACATCAAAGCTTAACTGCAGCAGTAAGACTCATCTGTGGTCATTTTCACAATGTTGTTTAGACAGTGGTCCACAATTAGTACAGCGTTATATCAGCTTACAAATTGAAATGTTTTAGTCCAAACAGGCTGTCTAAAGTGAAGTAACTAGTTGCCCTCATGGCAGTAAACCACCAATTTGTTTTTTGTACATTGTTGGCATAGAGAATCTGACTTAAGACTATTTAAAGACTTCAAGCTAAATGACCACGAGTGTCCTTACATGACCGACTGTGGGCATGATTTCATGCATGTGAATGTACATGCATGTGCATGTGTGTGTTGGTGTATCCATAGGATCCACGTTGCAGTTCCCACCTTGTCCGAAGGCTTGGTGATTATGTCTTTGATTGACATATGTTTGGATTCACATCTATTGGCCTACATGTGCACTGATTGAAAACCTGACTTCTCATCTACAGACAACTTTTATCAAGGCAATAATGGTCAGACAATCAGACTGACAGAGACAAAAGAATAAAGAGCTGAGAGAGAGAGAAAGGCACTAAGAAAGGACATGAATGATCTTGATTGTAATGGGTGTAAGTGCTGCTTTTCTTGAGAACATGATGTGAAGACCCCAATCTCCCTTGCTTTTTGTCTCTCTCTTTCTCTCCCTTACTCTCTCTCTCTCTTACACACACTTATATGTTCCAAAACCAAGCCAAGAAAAACATCTATGAACATAACTTTGCCATTAAAACATTCATAATTGTGCAAAACTGCACTGCTCGCTCTCTCTACTCCCACGACAATAGAGTTACATGTTCAGCGCTTATTATTTCTTGTCCTTGTATTCAAATGTATTTAAATGAGAGATGTTTAGATCCATGCTACAGCAAAACAGTATTTCTGAGAGCTGAGCAAAAAGGGGCACTGCTGTCCAACTTGTATCTTCTGTTAACCGCAATTTTGAGGAGGTAACCCCACTCTCACCCCCGCAGTCCAAGCAACTTTTAAATCTGCAGTTAAAGCGCTGACTTCACATTACTATGCCTCTCTCCCTCCCCATCCCCTCCCTTGATCTGGCAGCGTACTGTGAATTTTTTTAGCAGCGCCAAAATGCTCTCATTTTAACTGATCGCTCCTATCATATGCAAATGTAGCGGGCAGGTGGGGGGATACATTTCAGCGGTAATTGGCGGTTCTCTAATGGAGACTTCGGGTGTCAGTTGGAAATATGTTTTAAGCCTTAATGAGTTTTGACGGGTCAGATCAGAAAGTGGCTGGCGCGCAACTGTGTGTGTGTAGGTGTGTGTGTGTGTATGCGGCCATGCCGAACCTGATGCATTTTTAAACAGCACCAATTACCCCACATAGTGAGTTTTACTGAAACATTTTTATTGTGCAATATCTGTCACGTATAGAGACATCAACATTCATTAGATTCACAGTCACAGCCAGGTTACATTCAAGGTAATCTTGAACAAAAAGGGAGAGAGACTCAAAATGGATGCTAAATGCAACCGACTATGGAGGGTCAAATATAACCTTTCATATGATAATCTCATGCACTCACACTAACAGCTTACAATTCATGTTGGGAAAATCGTAAAATAAAAAAGGAGAGCAGGACCAAAAGGTTTTAAAAACGGAACCAAAGCTTTTTGTGAACCAGGCGAAAAAGTAAACCTGACGCGTAAACATTGACTCCAATATGTCTGCTTTTGCCTCTCGAGTAAAAATGTCCAAAGCATAACCACAATGCCAGTTTTATCACAAAACGTTCAGCAATTATTCATTTTGCATTGACAAAATACAGGGGCATCTGAATTTTCCTATTAATATGCATGTGTCGCTATCCCTGCAATTTACAAAGCAACTTATCATTTTGCCCAGCAATAAAAGTGCAGCAGAGGCAACAGATTGCTTTGACACTCCAAGTGGTTTTAGATTTATTGTGCATAATAAACACATGAGCAGGTTTTGAATGAAATCATGCAATGCATCTACATCTTGTTTTACTTTATCTGTAGTGGGTCCATGTATAAACGAATAGCTGAGTAGATGGTGGCACTTCAGCACTCGGATAGATCATAAATCATACGAATTATAAATCATGGTTTGTTTGGACTCACAAGAGGGGGTTGAGGAGTGAAACTGCTGTCCGGTGTGCCCTCCTGGGTGGTCGTAAATACTCAAACACGAGGTGGCAGCTGATAATTTGGCTTTGGAGTTTGAAATGATGACGGATTTTGCAGATAAAATGGCTGCTGAAGTTGTTTGACAAAACTTTACTCTAAGGAGATGAGAGAACTGCAAGCTGACTTTCGGGAATTGCTCATAAAGTCAAGTGTCATTTTATCCAGAGATGTAAACTACAAAGTCTAGTAAAAAAAAACATTTATTGACAACCATCCTATAAAACAGTAGGTATGATTTCAATCATGCCACACTGTTTGTAAATTATTCACTGATGAATATTACCCTAAAAGCTGCATTATCGCGGAATACTGCACCTTGCAATCAAGGCGCTCTCTGTGCAACTGAAGAGTTAAAAAGAATCTATTTAGCAGTACTTTGCTAAACAAATATCCACGTCAATTTATGCCATGTGAAAAAGTAGGACAGCATAATCCTTTAGCACAAACCCAATCTGGGAGATCTGAAGAGTATGTGATTAATTCTTCGGTATTAATCATGTAATTCTTTCATATAAAACAAAGCTTAAGCCTTATTTGCTAAGATATTTGACCTTGGTGGAGAGTTAAGACATTACAGCTTGGATTTAAAATGCATCTAAAGATTAAAAATGATGGTTGACTATTACTAAGGATTATAAACCCAAGGAAAATTGCTTTTTCATTTTGAAACAAAACTGATTTTTAGAAGGGAGCTATGGGGTCAGGTGGTATATGAGGTGACAACTTGAACTGGGATGCATCATGGTTTCCGAAGGATATGAAGGTTAGGTAGAAGACGTGTTACATTCCTCTCAGGCTTTTTTATTCATTTTTTTCATAATTTGCCCCCCACATTTCCCTTTTTTACCCAAGCATAGAAATTAAAGTAATACCCTTGTAAGAGAAACAAGATTTGTTCTAAATTTATGCTTCACTCCTTGAGGCTATGCGGCACCTCAGACACACAGAGTTTATTTGATCTCTGCTCGTTGAGGGGAAAAAATCCTTTATGACTATCAAATGTGTCTCACTCTTTCCCCGTGAATCTTGTTTACCGATGCTGCCGTGTGTTTATCTGTGAATGAAAATTACTCTGGAGACACCATGCACTCCTTTGCCCCAACAACAACACATATTTCTTTCATTTCATGGTCTTTATAGAGAGTGGGAAAAAAGTAAAGTGAAAGTACAAGGTCGCTTTCAAAGGCATCATTTTTATAATTCATGCTCAAGTTTGATGCAGGTCTTTGACTTCAACCAGGGGCCTCACCAAATGTTTTATTTAAGTTCATTGGTCAAACAGTTCATATTTTGGGGCCCCTTCAATAGGAGCTTTTTATTTGCATACATAAAAATTCAATCATTAACAAATCAAATAAGTCTGGACTCTTCTTTACGACAAGAAGCACAAAGAATCATGGAATTTTTCTTTGTTATTCAACACCCAAACGTTCAGCCTAACCCATGTGTGATCTGTCCAGTGTCACTATTAGTTAATGACTTAATTATTTCTCACAGTTTAGATTTTCTCTTTCTGACAGAAACGTGGTTAACAGAAG
>JAOXYM010000019.1:16390194-16407931 GCA_028567055.1 Leptatherina wallacei
GTAAAGCACTTTGAATTGTCTTGAACCTGAAAATGTGCTATACAAATAAACTTGCCTTGCCTTGCCTTGCCTTGTTGTGTAATCAACACAGACAATGCAGCCATGTCAATTAAATCTTCTCTGAAAGCTTGTTTATTAAATATTCTTATTTATCCATTTGATCAACACTTGAACCTCTATAAACTTTATTCTTGGATTCTCTGATATTCAGATTTTAAGTCTTTAATACCAGTATATAGTCGTACATTCCCCCCCCTCCTCCACATTCACCTGTGGATACAAGCAAACAAAACAGCCAGTCACAAAATTACAGAATATTAGGAAAGTTAACTTTCTAACAAAGTCTTCAAGAAAACTAGTGGTTTTGGTCTCTGGCTTTCAAAACTTAAACTTAATGAAATAACGTGTTGTAAATTATGTAAATTATGTGGGGGGAAAAAAGAGACTTGTCATTTACACTTGAGTTTATTTGTTTAGATTTCTGTCTTCTTTAACCCGAGCAGTGTATGCATGGAAAGTAATCATTAGTTTGGGATAACTATTGTAAATTAATTAAGTGTTTAGTTGGCTAGTTTGTGATAAATAAAACACCTGACTGAGTCATAGAAGATCTCAACTGGTGATGTGAGATGATATGGACGTCATCAGCATTGCCTAATATATGACATAGAATGAAATGACTGCCTTGATAGAGAGAGTCAAACTTTCTCTCAGGGTTTTGTCTGGATCGTCTCAAAGATGATTAATCCAAGCCTGTGAAAGTAAGATGAATTCAATTCATGAAAAATGTTACAAAATAATAAATTTGGCATGATTTGGATGCAGTTCTGACAACATGAACTTTTTACTCTTAACATTTTTTAGTGGGCCGTCACCAAAAAAGTAAACAAAATAAATAAACAAAAATATGATGACATACTGCATGAGAAATTAGATAGAAATTAGATCAAATGATCCAGAAATGATGAAATATTTCTGGAAATAATGGAAAACATTCAACATTTATTCCTGACCTCAACTGAATCCCATACCTAAACCTACAAGTGGATAACTTTTTCATTAAGAAAAACAGTCTGAAATAGTCTTAATTTCTGCTGATTCCAACTTAAGCTTTCAAAGTGGTGTTTTTCTTACATGTTGAGGGTTGACTTTGAAGAATGGGCATTTGTTGTGTTAAAAAAAAGCGGGCCTGGTCTCTGAAGCAGCTGAGCCCTGGGGTCGGCTCGACACGACAAGCACAAACAACTTGTGCTGACCTTGGGGCTCTGAGCAAAAGGCCTTCAAGGTGTATGCAAAAGCTGCTCAGACATCTCAGAAAGAAGGGACTGCTTTTGAAGTGAAGTGTTTAAGTGTGAATGTTTGTTAGTGTGTGTAGTGTGTGCATTTTTCAGAAGCAACCAAGGATACCCAAAGGCCAGAATTCTATCAAGCTCTTTGATATGGGCGTCTCAGAGTGTTTATAATTACAAACAAACCCGATCATGATTAAAACATTGCTACAAAGCGTAGAGGTGGCCAGGGAGAGCCGATCTGGTCCAGCATGCATGTGTGTGTGGGCGTTTTTGCATGCACACGTACCTAGAGTGTGTTTGTGTGTGTGATCAAGCTTGGAAATACGGACGCAACAGGGGCCTTAAACCTCATGTTGACATCATCAACCATCGGCAACATGAAGGCAAGTCATAATGACAGCTGATCATCATGTCGCTCCTGGAGGGCAAACAGCCAACAGCGCTCATGTTTCTCAGCATGTATATTATCTGTGAGTGTGTGTGTGTGTGTGTGCGCAAATGTGTCCATGTGTGTTTTCATCATGGCCATGTTTCAAACAGAGCATGTTTCAAAGGGAATACTAATCCTCAGAAATGAGGCGTGAGATCAATATTCCCATGTTTAATTGGATGCCGACTGATTTGGTTGAGAAATAGGCGGCACGACATCCCTCTGTCATGGCAATATAGGCCCAAAAGTCAGTCAATATGACTCTTGAAGAAAATGTGTAAGGAAAAGGGAACCAGGCAGAAGGATAGACAGACAGACAGTCAAAGAAAGTGAAAAGAGTGGAATTGAGACTTGACTTCAAAGTGTTAGGACGTTATGATTGCTCCAGCCATTTAAGGGGTGTTTGGGGAGAGAGGAAAACCTCAGGGGGTCGTCCCATCATCATATGCCCCACTTGCTGCTGTGATTTGGTGATTTTTGTCCGGAAGCCATGTTTTGAGAGGAGCAGGAGGGACTTTGGGGGAGATGGGGGTGGGGTGAAGGGATTGGAGGGAGAGAAAGGGAAGAAGACAAGGATGGAAGGGTAGAAGGAGGCAGAAAAAAGGAGATGGGTGAGTGGAGAGGAGTGTCCAGGACCACTGTCAAATGGTTGAGGTGTTTCCATGGCGACAGTAATGAAGGTCTCAGGACACCCTGGGGCGTGGAGGAGGAGGGGTTCAGGCAGGGGTGGTGGAGGGAGAAGGGAGAGTGATGGTAAAGAGTGGGGGGGGGGGCAGGAATTGAAAAGTGAAGAGAGAAAATGTAAGAGGCCTGCAGGCTTCTTTTCAGACAAACTGAATATGTTGACGCACATTATGCCACAATGCTGTCATGGAAATCTACGTGTTAACATCAGACATCACATAATTCTGTACAGAAAAATTCATGTGCTTGCAGGGTTGCATGCAACATCTGACACAACAAAGGGAATACAATCTGTCCTTTTGAGTAAAAAAATAATCAAATGTGTGAATTTTGTTGTCCATGAGTGTTGCCATTTTTGCCTTTAACAATCTGGACCTTATTGCTTTCTGTCACAGAGGCCTCATGCACCATGTCAAATGTTTGCCATCAGGCACATTTACGGTGTCACTGAACATCTGTCTCTCCTGCATTTTCCAAGTCCGACATTGTCATTGTCGGACTTGGACATCTTTTTCATCCCCATTTGACTGAACTTGTAGAATCCATTGTGTCCGTCAATGAGAGAGCTAAGTCTTATGGTTGTTCAGCATAGCGTATAGGTGGCAGTGATGATAGAGAGTAATGGTTAACTTAATATGTCACACACAATATCATCTTCATCTCAAAACAAGCAACACTTAAATTTTACAGCATAATGGATTGAAAGTACTGGACTATGTCCCAATAAGAACTACAACAATTTTCATGCTGCAATGAACTAGTGATGCACCATTACTTGCCCGAGAATGGAATTTTGTTCTTGTTCTAGAGAAGTCTCCAAGAAAAATGCACTTTTGGCAAGTTAACACATTTTCAGTTTCCCTAAATACCCAACAATATTGGATCAGTGGCTGTAGTTTGCCTTTCTTGGACAGCAACACAGTTGCAAATATGTTTGGCTTTCTCCACTAAACTTCAAGAACGTTTTATAAAGGCGGCCCAGTATGACTTTGCAAGGAGAGTGAAGCTAAAAGTCTAGGCCGTTTTAATCCTGAAAGAAAGTGAGCCACAAACTCAACCTGTAACAGAAACTGCTTCAGATATGTGTTATGAATGCATTTTAAGAGAAAATGGCATGGGTACACCTAATTGTGCAGCTAAAGGGACTAACAGTACTTTGTGGTAACATTTCTTCACTGGATAAATGAAAGTATCCATTTTTTGGTTCTACAACAGTTCAGAAACTGATCCACACAAGAAACTATAGTTTGCAATTACCAACCTCTACACATTTATCACATTGTGTTCAAGGTAAAGCAATTAGGAACTTAGTCTCAGATAGCAGTGGCCTTCTGTCTCTGTTGGCCTTTACTACACTTTCTACATTTGCACCTTTTGACACGGTAGTATATAAAGAAATCTGTACATGCTAAGTTCACATAATCCATAATCAGCTGCGGGTAATGAGTTTATTTACCAAAGAGATATGTCCTGAAATAAACTTTGTTATGGAGATTCCCCATGCCGCTCACCTTCGTATTCTGGATCCAATTTGGATTCAAACATCTATGACTGAATTTAAAGTGTTAGATAAGTGACCCAAACAAGCACATCCATATTGAATTGAAGCAGCAGATGCCAAGCCAGAATGTAGACAAACCATGCAAAGGAAAAACAAGAAAGGAGGCTCACACAGTGCAGGACTTTGCTTGTGGTTGTAACTGTTGTAACTTAATGCTGTTTTGTCTTTCCAAAACCCGTCTCTCTTGTAAATGAGGTTGCGTGTCTCCGTGGAACTACCTGTATAAATAAAAGTTGAATAAAATAAATTATGATGGGTGAAAAGCTAATCCAGATGTACCCAAAATTTTGAATCAAATTGGAAATGATCGTGCCATTTCCACTTTAATGAGACTTAATCAAATAGGCAATAAGAATGACAGAAGTTGGTGTGAGATTTTTAATATAAAAATGGACAGAGACAGCAGACAAATAAACTGCTACCTGAGCACGCACACATTCTCACAGCTTTTTTTCTCCAATTTATCAAGGAGCAAATGTACCAGTTCAGATTAAGTGTGTTCAGTATGTTAATTATGTACAGAAACTGTCCATCGGTTCCATGAACTCTGGCTTTAGAGTTAAATGGGCCACTGGTGCATTCCAGTATGTCAAAAGTAGTAATATGTTTTAATGAGCCCTTTTTTCAGGGTGAGAGACTAAACCTCTCATTTTGGCGTGGGCTGAAAATGATGAAACTCTGGAGTAAATAGCCATAACTACAACTGTGTTTATTAGGCATAGCAATTCAGGAGGGATGCAATATTTGATTGTTCTGCAGATGAACTTCAGCAGATAACAAAAAGTTAGGAAATTTGTTTTTGGTCGATTATTTCTCCCTTTTAAAAATCTAATAGCAAAATGAGATATCGGAGGGGATTTTGGCACAATTTTTGGATCCTTACAAGTTATACCTTGGAAAGGCGACTAATCAGGCTGTCCAACAATGTATAATTCAATACCAATTAGTATTATTAAAGGGAACAAACAATCAAAGACAAATTTCCAGACCTTTTGTGCTTAGTTTAGTGAGGTTGAGGTGAAATACCCACAAAAGAAGCATTTTCTGCCTGTTCATATTAACTCAAAACATTAAAAAAGTTAAAAAGAAACTTCCCAACAAAGGAAAATACATGTCACCTATGTAAAATAGAAAATAAATCTCCACTGATTAGCAAAAGGTAAATACTTTGCTTTTTCAGCTGCATATTCTCTCCAGTTTGTTTCACTGAATGGAAGAAGAAGCAGCATCAGCTCTGCAAAATACACACAGCTCTGTCCCTTATACAGTATTTGGAAATGAGAGTTTCCAATATCTCTACAAACCCAGCCTGTCTTGTCTTTCCCAAAAAGAAATGGCAATGTTTCTGTAATCTTTTTACCACCTCTGCCCTCCCTTGTCACCCAGAGTGATACCAGAAAATGAGGCGGCTAAAAAGACACACATTGTTCCCATTCCAGAGCATGCTTGTGTTTCTGGTGCTACAACAGGTTTGCCGTTTGCCATTTTTCAGTGTGGTGGTCTGTTCAACATCAGTCCTTGGAAACATGAGCCATGTCCATATAATGGAATCATTTGCTTGTCTTCAGCAACTGCAGCTGACATTACTCAAGTTTGTGGAATGACCAGCAAAGCTCACAGATTCAACCACCTCAGTAACCAGGGATAGCCCAATCCTATGTACAGCACACTTATGTATACAGAACCTAAAGTGCAGTTAAATTAGGCTTTACCACATATTTTGCAATTGAAGTTCAAGAAAAAACAAATACTTAACTTAAAATTATCTAATGAAATGGCATTCTTTGTCAGCAAAAAGTTTTAGGTTGATTTGCTATTCTGACTGCACTTTTGGAGATTTCTAAGGATGATTCAATAGCAAAACAAAATGAACAAATAAATGCAACTCTGATTTATAATTTACACTTTCAACTGCATCAAACTTTTGATCAGCATGCCTATCGAGGGAGATTAAACCCTCTAGCTTACAAATCTTACATGTAATGATTTAAAGTGTTAAAATATCTATGTCCAGAGGATAAATCGGACAAAAAAGATATGAAAAACACGCATTTTCTCTTGGGGAAAAAAATTGCAACATGCAACAATGTGCATACACTTGTAATGTGTGTATTCAGCACTGCCCGTAAAACCATCTAAGAGCCAATAATCTTGCCCTGGAGGTGATCTTTAACTGAACTTGAGCTGATCTCAATGTGTGGTCTCAGTAAAAGTCTAAACAGATCCACAAAGCTCTCTCCAGCCTGAGATCCTTCATTGCTCATCGATAAAGTGATCAATACGTGGACATGTGGGTATTGACTAGGTAATGATGATAGCAGCACAACTACACAGCCACATACACACATGGACATACAGCACTTACACACTGGCGTACACACTGACTCACATAAATGTGCATATATGCAGTCTTACTAAACTGCTCTGGAAAGGCAACTTTGAGGCAGAGATGGATTTAAGCCGAGTGTGTTTGTCAAAGTGTGGAAGTGAAGCATACGGTATGAGTGCTCGTCTGAGAAACTCATAACAAATAAAGTGTGTTATTGTCAATGGTTATTACAGACTTTCTGAGACAGCATTTTATTTGCCCTGTTGTGACCCTGACATGGCAGTGAGTGACATTCATCAACAAGTTGAACCAGACTGACTCAGACTATGACACACTTTGATTGCGTCATTCACTGTTTTCTTACTTTTGATTTACTTCAACAGTGACAATAGAATCTCACAAACAGAAGAAAAAAGAAAAGAAAAAAAAGAAACCTAGAATAAAAATGTGCTTCTTCGTAGTCCATGAAAAAAACAGTTGGCTTCAAGTTTGAGTTTGGACTCAAAATTGGGTCATGGACAAAAGAAGCAATATATTTTAATGAGGCCCAAACCCATGATAAAAGATTAAATTACTCATTTGATTTCTGAAAAAAAGAAAAAAGATTAGAGACCTCTGCACAGACATGGGCAGAATACAATTTAGTTTTAGAGTATTATTTTATTTTACTTGGCACACTGAACTAAAATGACCAAAGCTCCTGGCACTATCCAATAAAAAAAAAAAAAGAGTCCAAATCAGTTTTCCATTCAGGTTAAAACGGGCCATAAAAATTATTTGAGAACACTACTGCACCCAGCTGTGAAAAATCGAATATAGAGGAAAAATGGAGATGTTAAGCCTGGCAAAATGAAACATCGTAAGGTGCAAAATGTGTGCATAGATCATCATTCAGAAAATGCCCTCACAGTGAAGAGGAGGGCATCTTAATTCATTAAAATAATCTGGGTTTGCCTTGATGTTAGTTCGAGTTGTGACACACATCAAGTCATTGTTCAGGGAGGCCTAATAAAAGCAACACTGACTTAACAGGCAATTGTGTCCGTCTTGCTGCAAGCACACTCTTAGTCACGGACAGTGAGTTTATTGGGTGGATCAGTGTCAGCAGTGTGTGCGTGCACTCACACACACACACAGATGCACACACACACGCAGGGTTTAATAAGCCCACACTTTAATTTAGGTCCCGTCACTACAATGAGGCCTCCAACATCAGACAGCAAATTGTTCTTGTTCAATGAAGAAAAAAAAGGGAAGAAGAAAAAAAAACACATCCTGTCTTCTTGTCTGGACAGAAAGACTGGCAGATAAAACAAAAGGAGGAGGGGGAGACAGTATGCATGTAGCCATGTGCGCGTGTGCAGTGTGTATACACATCAGGGATGGTATCTCGTGTGAATTACCAACTTTACACATCAAGTGTTTTTACATTTGAGTTTGTGTGTGTGCAAATGTTCACATCCATGTTTCATGATCAGGTGGTTGTGTTATGTGTGTGTGTGAAAGAGAGAGAAAGTGAGAGAGAGTCAGAGTTGGTGTCTCTAGCCTCTTGAATATGTTCAGTCAAATAAGCCGATTGTTCTTTAAAAGCTTAATCAAACCCTAATTAGCATAGCTATAATTGCACTTGCCTGGTGGTTGTGGCCCATTGACATGGATTCCCATGTTAATTATTGTAATTGCCTCACTAATGCTATGAATACTTCAAAGTTATGCAAATCGCAATGATGAGTAATCCAGCAAGTGTTTGAAATGACTGCCATTACACGCACACACATACATGCAAACTGATTGTGAATTGTTGGATATGTTTCTTTTTGATGAACACAAACACTCAGTGATACACAGGTGAAGATATAACACTCACATTTACATACTCATTCACAGTTGTTGAACACAAGCATCAGAACACACACACACACACACACATGCACAAGTTAATACAAAGGGGAATACACACCAACATTAACTAACTTGCACCCACCCACACACAATCAAACTCTCAGATCAAAGTGTTAAATCATAAAGATGAGAAGCTCTCTAAGAGTCTAACACTTCAAGCAGGGTGGTGGTTGTATTAGTACAAAGAATTAATGAGGGCACACAAATACACTCGCCCTC
Source organism: Leptatherina wallacei (assembly GCA_028567055.1). Lineage (NCBI taxonomy): Eukaryota > Metazoa > Chordata > Actinopteri > Atheriniformes > Atherinidae > Leptatherina > Leptatherina wallacei. Next base: position 16,398,612 of record JAOXYM010000019.1, read on the forward strand.
TTGCTTGCAGAGTCTCACACACATACACACACTCAATGGAAGTGAAGCAGAATGTTGGACTATTCTATGTACTAATTACCCTTGGTTCATCTCTCTCATCTCTCATGCTCACTCCCTAAAACATGCACACATACACACATTAATGAAGGCCTGTTGACTGCTGTAATCCCATGCTAATACTCCAGGGAGTCAAATCAATGTGACCCCACAGTCTTTGTGCATAAAGCCACGCTATAATGAGGTTGGTGTTGGAACGCATTCACAAACTCACACACACACACACACACACACACACACACACACACACACACACACACACACACACACACACACACACACACAAAAACGCCAACACTTGTTTTGTATAAAGGTTGATCTCTCTTAAAGTGAAGATTAATGAGTCAGTAAGTGAGGAGTCGGAAAGTGTGTACATGGCAGATAGAATTTAACTCTACTTGTAATGACTAATAATTTTTACCAATGTGAAGAAGATTCTGGCCATCACAGATGCTGTGGTACCTTACCTATTTTGAAAGATGTAATTTTAAATTCCCTTTTCATGGTCCAAGTTTGAGTTTAAAATAATTTGAGATCCAAACATCACATTCTGAAGTAAAATTGGCAACATATATGACTCACAATAGTCAAACAACAACCAAATGTGTTCATGCTATCTTAAAAACAATGACAGTATGAAAAACAACATAAAGTCATGATGACTTTTCTAGTTCTGTGTATTCCTACATGAACTAAATTAATTTTCTTTGGAATCATTACATGTGCATTTGGCATTTCACCAGTATCACCTTAAACTAAACTAAATATAGACACATTAACATGCCAGAAGTTGTTCAGTGCCATTATGATTTGGAAACTTTCTAGTGCCATATTCACAGACTGTTTGAATATTAGTTTTATCTTCTGCTCCATCTTGGATATAAATTATATTGTCTAATATGGACGGTTGGGTGTTTAAGTATATGAAATAAATAAAAAATATGATGTTTAGTCAGTTCATATCTGGGCAATTTTTTTAAATTTCCTAAAAAAAAAATGTTTTTCATTTTCTGAATCATATGTTAGAAACACTTCAGACGTGCAACTTACTATTGTTTTTTTAAGTCTGTAAGAAATGTTGCAAAAAATCTGAAATGTGTAAATTTGTTTAAACAGAGACGGTAACTGTAGTGTCGAGTAAAGGAGGTACACAGATAAATCCACTACACATACAAAACACACAACACATGCCTCACCCACAAACATGGTGACACAGTCTACACGGACAGCTCCCTGGAGAGTGCCACTACAACTTCCACCACTTTATTATTGGTCAATTTGGAGGCTTCTTTCACAGGGGTGACATGGCTTAGGAGATGTCACAGCCCAACCAATCAATACCACTCTGAAAGCTCAGGATCCACAGTCTGTGTGTGTGTGTACGTGTGTGTGTGATTGTGCACAAATGTGTGCATGTGCCTGTGTGAATATGTGTGTGACTTGCTGAAAGCTGCAGCAGCTGTGGCTGGACTCTACCCTTCTGACCTGTTTACTGGACAGTAATTACATGGGAAGAGACGTCCATCCAGCTCCTGCTGACCAGTTCGACTAATGAAGTAAAACAAAGACAGACAAGGACCAACAGGAAGACAGCACAAGCAGATAAATACAAAGTATTTGCATCCTTGTGACATTAAAATAGTATACATGTTTGTCTTCATTGCCGACCTGTGTACTTGCATACACCTACATGTAATGCGTACATGAGCTTTTGTGTATATCTCGAACATAGCAATGTTTTTAGTTTTTTTTCCGTTGCCTGTGGCAGGATAGGCCTGAGAAGAAGAACAAGCAGCGCAGCATGTAAGCAATCCCAGGCGTGAGTTTCCCTGACAAACCTATTGATTCTATGGATTTCCACCCAAAGTTGCGATAATGATACATCATGGACGGATTTGGCAGGACAGACTGCTGGGGAAAGAGGTGGCAAAGCAATTTGCAGCTGTAAAGACCAAGGAATGGTGAGGGGGAGGGGGGGGCTCTGATTACTAATGCCCCAAACAAAACAAAAAGGAGAAATGTATCCTTCCATCACTGTCCATCACTCCATCCCTCTCTCCTCGGGTGTCCTGTTTCCTGGTGTGTCGATATGGATGTATGAATTTGTTACAGAGGGATCCAGCACAATGGATTGGCTTTGCTGCTTTGTTAAGGATAAGGGGTGTGCAGGAATCATAGACTTTTCTGTGTTTAGCGTGTGAGCAGCAAGAATGGAGCTCACAGATAAACCAGATTGTACTTATGTCTGCCGTTTCTCTGCTCAAGGCTCAGAACATCTTATCTTAGCTGTTGAATTCTGAGTTTTTTTCTTCCTCTTTTTTTTTATATTAAAACTATCTTTCACTTTCTGGCAAGAAAGATATTTTAAATGAATGTATGAGTTCTTTCTTTGACACAAAATTGTTGTACAGTGCTGTGAATCAGCAGCAGGATTTAACTGCACACACTTTTAGGAGCTGTAGATTCCTGGGTTGTGCAACAAGTACAGAGAAGCAAAGCATGCTCCTTTAGGTTATTAAGATAAAGCCTTGCAGATATTACACAATGTGAGCTGCAAGTTAAAGATTAATGCCATGTGTTTTATTTTTGTATTTCAGTTGGCTGGCATGTATGAAACACAGGCAGTTTTGCTGAAGCAAGGGCAGGTTATTTCAAGTTTATAATGCAATTCTGGGAAAAAAAACTCACAGTATGGAACATAATCCCCACGAGTGAAAGTATACCCGAACGATTTTTAATTCAGAGTTCCTGAGTAAAAATAACTATCTTTTAAGCCTCTTAAAAATGCTGAAAAATTAGATTTGTGATGCGCTGGTGCATAAACACAAGTTTGCATGAAAGGCAATAATTTATGGCCCATATTTCACTCTGATTAAAAACCTAAGCAGCGATTATAGTGACTACTCAGCAATCTTCTCTGACATCAAGGCATGTTTTTTCCTCATTCTAATCCACTACATTATAATTATTCAGTCATTTCAACTTTCATAGGGGAAAAATAATAATCTTTTGGTTATGCAAATGATTGGGCCGCTGAAAAGGCCCTCCTTGGCAGATGGCTGGTATTTAAAATGGGGAATGTGGTCATTTGGGTATTTTTTTTGACAGAAGATAGATCTTTGATATAATGAAATAGGGGCTTAGGCTTGTCCTGAAGAATAAACAATAAAATTACTTAATAACCACCATCTCTGTTTAAGTATATTGCTCTGTTTGTCAATGATTAAGCATACGGGTGGGTGTGTGTATACAATTGTGTAGCTGTATTGGCCTTGTATATGAGAACACTACATTTTATTTAACACTTGCTGACAGATATGCATGTGTTTAATCACATATTGCTTAGCATCTGATTGCATTTATTGATATATTTTAATATTCATTAATTCTAAATGGCATCTGCAGTGTCAGCAGTAATTTGTTATTCGACTGATTATATAGAAAAATTATTTCTGCCACACTGCAGTTATATCTCTCAATATGGTCTCTGGCACAAGACCAAACATTTGTTTTCATATTGATATCCTTTCAAAATATAAAACAAAATATACATTAAAATGAAATACGTTCGATTCCTTTTAGAAGAACAGAAATTTGACCAGTTTTTCATCATCTTTCTGGTGGAAACTCTTGTTCCTTGCTGGTTTTCTACTCTTATTTATTCCGCAGTCATAAAGGAACACAGTTTCCAGCCCCTTTGTCTTTAAAAGAGAGTGTCTAGCTGCCAGTCGGGTATCCAATCCCCAGCCGTTACGGGCAAATCAGGATAATAACACCTCCCTTTAAACCAAATGACCGCAGCGTGGGACTGCCAGCTAAAATTAATTCCACCTCTGACCAGAGGCGAGAATACCCCACTGCTTAACCCCCTCTACACACTCACTCCCCCCATAAACACACACTTAAGCCCTCACATGCTCAAGCACATGCGAACACACACACACACACACACACACACACACATACTGGAGTGCTTCTATGCACATGCAGGCTCATAAGCACACACACTGAATATGGAGTAGGTCTTATTTGCTCTCACTGCTCACTATTCAGTCTTGATCACAAGCCTGTCAGCAAACACTAAGCTGCCATATTTGGACAAAGTACTCTGTGTTTTAGCAACAAATTTTCTTTTCTTATCTGCATATTAAAACAAAAACCAACAGCCTTCTCCAAATGCATCAAAGTAGAAGCAACACATACCGTTCTATGAGAAGGTATGCACTTGCTTAACACATAACCTGTTAAAATGTGTAAGTTTTGAACAAAACACTTGGTACCACGGCCCTAACTCCCCTCTCCAGCAATATTGATTTACAACATCAATAAATGCTGGCTCCATCCTAATACATTTAAAGTCTAAAAACAGCAATATGTCACAGCAATTTGACTGTGACTCTTCAAAAATAAACACATTATTCTAAAACACTGCATAATGCATGTTTGTTAAGATGCCAGAGTTTTGCTTTATTCTGACTTGTTGTTAAGTGACCTTTTGTTAACTCGTTCTTAAGTGACAGTCATCCTCCTGTCTGAGGGCACACTTTGTCTTTGTTACCAAGGCTTGCAGCTATTCAACTTTCCATGTTCTTCATGCTTCGCACAATCATCAAACCAATAGAGGCGATGCCTTTTTCAGCCCTTAAAATGTTTATGTGCAGACAGGTGTGGCAAATGATTAAGATTTATTGCTGTTCATTTGTCTTAGCAAAACCAGAGGCGGGAAGTCCAGCTGCTGCCAAATTTGAGTCGGGGTTCAGTGATTTTCTGATGAAGATATAGAGGATGTGAGGGGTGTGAGGTGATTTTTAAGATTCTCACTTGCCCCATAAACATGCGTCAATGTATATCTATACACAGAGAGCCAGTAACAGAATCATTATACTGTGCATTGTTTAGAAGCATGATTCTAAATTAAGTGTGACCATTATCTCACTCGGGCTTGGAGCATGTGTGAGTGTGAGATAACACAGACATGTGTGTCCTCCCATGCATGCGTGTATGTGTCGTTTCTAGGGCAAGTCTAAACTCTGTCATGTTGATTAGCTGTAGGTGTTAACACACTAGATACTGCCTCATCACATTCTCCTCCTGACTGATCAATGTCACTCTGTCTCACTTCCTCTTCCTCATCATCACTCCCAACATTCTCTATTTGTCTCCAAAGTTTGTATTTAATACATTAAGCCTTTTTTGTTTTGTTTTTCAGGATGATTCAAATAACGTAAATCGGGATATCTCGAGTGCACCACCCTACATGTGTGTGCACATTTTTTGGGGCACAGTTTTCTGATGTTATTTCAGCTTGTTACTAATTGTTCCTGCTCAGCTGCCAGTGGGATGCAACCATGCAGGCATCAACAGATTGGAGGCTCTCAGCTGCCAGCCTCCCACCAACTGCCTTTGTGCCTCTGCCACTTGACATCTTCATTTGCTGTGTGTGATGATGTAAATAATTACACTCAATTAGCACTTAATTAACGATGCTGAAACAAAAGGACAAGTCCCTGGGCGCAGCTCGTCTCCGCTCTGTTCCCGCACTGCTCTCTCCCTCTCTCTGCACACACACACACATCAGGGAAAACAAAACATGTCAGCTTTTGACAATGTGCCATCTGTCCTCGAGCCAACAGATAGGCTTAGACACACACACACAGATACAGCCCCTCAGCGCCCATAAGACATGCAGAAACACTAATCGGGTCCTTAGGCGAACATAATTACAGCTTGCCATGTTAATTACCTAACAATTAGCAGCCATCTCCTCCGAGGGGCAATCAATGAATTAACTTGTGACTCCATGTTGAGTTATCAACCATCCCATTCACACATGTCTTACTTCTCCTATATCTTTTTGTAAACATAAATGCTGTGTAGTAGCTACCTGTCAAACACATATGGAACAAGGACCTGTATGCCACATAGAAATAGAAATTAATTCACATTCTGCCCAATTAGCTTATTTCATATCCCAAGGCAAATTCTAAAACCATTTTGCACTTTTAGTAAGCAAAGTGGTCAAGAATTTCATTCCTCCTTCTCTATACACCTAATGCCTTAAGGCAACAGTTAAAAATTCAATGTACAATAGGCTCAGGGAAAACATTAGAAAATAATCACAACAGAGGAAATTGAACAAATTGGCCGTCTTGTATTGCTCTTTGTCTTTGTAATTCCTGCTCGTTATTGAATGAATAATGAGAAAATTTTGCTCCTGTGATGTGAAATATGAATCTTAATGCCAATTCTGATTGGAAACAAATTGGTGAAGCAGGTGCAGTCCTGAGACTAATGATCAATAAGAAAAAAGCTCATATTTCATCATTTTTAGAGGACCCAAAAACCTATCAGTATGAAAAATGTGCACCCTTTACCAGAGAAATCATCCATCACTGTTCCTATTGAATTTCCCATATTAAAACTCCAATATGGAAGTCATATAGGCTGATAACACAATCAGATTGAAAATTGAGAAAAAATTCACCTTCTGCCAATAAATGTATATCACAGATTAGTGCACTTGGATGGTTGCTTCCTAGAGAAAAAGGGGGGGGGGGCTCTGCTGACCTCTTAGAAGATCAACAAACCTTGTGCTTTCTCTTGATGCATTCAGGTCTAATCAAGCAGAATCAGAACTAAAACACTCAAAAAGCATAGTCCAAGTCCTGTAGATGTGCACAAATCAGCAGCCCAGTCATAGGGACTTGCACTATTTGATGTATATAATTGAATTCCACCTCTTTCTTGCACTCTTATAGAAATTTCTGTTCTTCTCATTACTCATCGTATTGCCATGGTTATTACTGGAGATATTAGATTGGTACAGATGGCCTTTAGCTTCTTTTATTACTGAAATCCTGAGGCTGGCCACATGTGTGGGTAATTCATTCATTTTGATTGCCTTGTGTTATATTTACACATCAGTGCTACACGTCCCAACCAGCCTGCTGTGGCAGCAGCTGATGACATATCTTATACCATGAAATCAAAATATGACGGGCATATGTTTATTTAGATACATTGCATTAAGCAGGGCCAAAATATAATTAAGCAGTAGTCTAAAATGAATGCACTCTCTTTCCCCTCTCTCTTTCCACATCACCATCTCAGACCACAACGGCCATGCTAGGCCCAGCCACAGACAGATCTCTAATAGGCCTGGCTGTCTCCTTCTTAATTTGCTGAAATTGCAAAATCAATAGGTGTAGTCGTAGCCGCCCGCTCCCTGTTTTAGTGGGAAAAGATAAAGTCTATGGGAAGGCAATCTTCACTTTCAATTTGCTCTCTTTTCAGCATTGAGGCCGAAGTGCTTATCACTCTACTTAAAGAGACCATATGCCTGTCTCTTAGTGGGTTGTGCTGCTGGTTAAGAAAGGTGTTCATTCTCGGCAGGTTGAAAGACATAAAAAAAGTACAGCCTAGATATTACAAATGACTGCACTATCCAAATTTGTGTCCACCTTTAAAATGTACAAACGCAGTGGAAGTAAAAATAATTATGATCTTCAATGGCTTTGCCTTTTCCATTTGAGCATTTAACTTATTCTTTCCCATTGATCTCACTGCCCCACCTACAACTACTGTGCTCTGTATGTGCAAACTTTCATGCTTAGTATCTCAAGATTCTTCTAAACTCAACAGGGGGTCTTCTAATTCCAGGCTCACAAGGATTATGGGACAACATCTTGCCTAAATCCTTTACTGTAGGATCTGTATGCTGCTATGTGTCACTGGAATTGTAGTTTTCCCCAATACACAGCAATTCCCAAACAGATATGCACTTAGCAGTTGACCGCTTTGCTGCGTGTTGATAAATCTGACCTTTCTTTCAGGCATGTGTGTACACATAGCTGTCTGAATGTAGATTTACAAACATGTACATGCTTTATTGTGTGAGTGTTTTGAGATGCGTGCGTTCTAAAGCAGCTCTTGTCAGTAGGATCTTTTGTCTCAGCAAGCCTGTTTGTCCTTTCCTAATCTCCCCTTGATGCTGTCTTTACCCATAATCCTCTCTTTCATTAACTGCCCTCCTATACAGCACCACCTTTATTGCAGTCTCTCACGTTCTAATTGCAAAGAGATGAGAGCAGGAGGAGGCCAGTGTGTGTCTGTGTGCTCTGTATTGAGAGCCTGGGTGGGTGGCAGTTGCATTCAGAGCATCTGCATATGAAGTTATGTTTGTGGAGGCCAGGCCACAGTTGAGGGGAAAGGGTGTGGGCGGGGTTGGCTTTGTGGCTGATTGCAGAAATAATTTAACATGTTGTAGAAAAGAGCTTAAAGAAAAAATTTTAATCTGGATATTAAGAACATTATATGTTCAAGTTAAGGGGGTCAAAGCCATGGCTGCTCTTGGCAGGAAATCCATAGAAATTAGAAACAGGATTTTGATGATGAAGATGAGACAGGGAGAGAGAGGGAGGGTGAGCGAGTGAGAGGGCAGTTAATGTGTGTGCTTGTTGCACCACTATTATATATACAGTTGCACCAATTCGTGGAATTTTCTAATTACTTTGTGACTTCAAATCATTTCTAAATCATCCCATGTTATAATACAATAAGCAGATTTAACAGAGGAGAGGAGAGACAGAAGGAGAAAGGGCAGCTGTGGGAGAGGAGATGGAACTAAGAGGGATTGTTTCCACAACATCCACTGGTGGGTAGAATTTAAAGATGTTTTTGTGTTGTGAACACACAGACTAATAATAATAATGATAATAAAAAGGAGGGGAGAAACTAGAAACAAAGGGAAGAAGAGGGGGGGAGAGGTTCAATTTTGAAAACACTAGTACTGATGCATATTTATAACTGTGCATCATAAATGCACTTTATGATAAGGCAAATAATTCGCACAGCGCATCACAGACATCACTTTAACAATATTCTATAACCAGAATTAAAGACCGCCTTGTTTGCCATTTCCTATTTCACAACAACCCCTCCAACAATAGCACCCCTCTGTCCTCCCCACCTGCTTCCCCCAAGCCCGTCTATCTCCTCCACCAATGAATGCTGGCCTCAGGAAGGCCCTATACTTGGTTACACACTGGCCCCTATTGGCAGTTTCTCAACTAGGACAGATCTGGGTGATGCATGCTAATGGCTACAATTGTATGTTTAGAAATGGTCAAGTTGCTTCCATTTTTCCAGTATATATGATGTGTTGTTTTCCATTGACGGTTGTTCAAAATTTGTGTGTGTGGGGGGAGTGTGTGGATGGGTGATGGGAGGGCAGGAGTGCGTGTGTGTGTGGGCAAGTGTAGCGA
>JAOXYM010000019.1:16422331-16440344 GCA_028567055.1 Leptatherina wallacei
AAAAAAAATCGCAAAATTTTACCCGTGATTCAGCCGCGATACGCCCGCAAAACGCAGTGTGACCGGGCCTTAAGAAAAGTATAATGGAAGTTAGCTTTTTTTATTTTAGTTGAGCTTCACCGCATGGACTCTTCCGACACTTCCAAGACTAGGGATCTTTAGAGATACCTTCTGTAGTCTCTGCAGATCCCCTCCATGTTCCATTTGTAGAGTCAAGATTTAAACTGAGCCATTCACATCATCCTCAGTGGTCAGACAGGAAAAGTAAAACCTTGATGGTTGAGCAGGCTAAAGAATGAATAATGAGAGACAGCTATGATTATGAGAACAAATCATTTAAGTTTTTTATGGAGGTAGCTGTGAAGTGTATTATCTACAACAAAGTAGATTGCAGATGCCATGCCATCAGCTTGGAGGAACATGCAGGAATAATGCCTTCAATTCACCTCTAAGAAAAGGTAAAGTGGTACCAGTTTTCTTAGCCTTAATTGCTTTTCCAACTGTTATTTTCTTAGTGGAAAAAAGCCCGTCTTTAAGTTGCTAAAATGCATTGTGCTGCTAACCCTGTAAACAACTTTGCAATGCTTGATTTCTGTGCTGGGACTCCTAAACAAGACTGTTTATTTCACCTTTGACAACAGAGTTGTTGGTCCACCACTGCTTCAACCTTGGTGTCTTAAACAGCTGGTTTGGATTCAAACTGCATACCAAAGAGCCACAATGATGGAACACCCAAGTCAAACAATGACACTGAATGAGAAAGCAGTGGACCAATATCACCTGTGTTCTGTGTTTTTTTAAAGAAAAAAAAGGGGAGTTAAAATGTATATGACTCAAAAGGAATCCAGTGTGTTTAAGATAAATGCAACCCCTTAATTCCCTGTCAGAAAGAGGCGAAAACTATGTAGCACAAGCTATTGTAATACACTTTAGTGCCGCTTCAAAGATCCTAATTATTTCAACACTGAAGTACATCAAGAAAAAATCCTTCCTCAGATGTTAATGTTAAAAACTCATCTTTTTAAATAGAAACCTCATATGCTTTAAATGATATATGAATAGTATAAACATTGTCATCTCACGATAGAGTGAAATTACAGATGATCTTAAAATGCAGTGCACAGATATTAAAAAGAATTCTATGCAAGTAGAAAACAAAAAGGCACAGAAGTATACAAAAAGGATATAATCTGGTTATGGACCCGTTAACCCATTTATGAAGAGGGCACAGCCCTCCTATAAACAGCATTACATAGTATCAGTAATATTGTACAATTTTTTTTTTTAGAAATGGCTAAACTATTGTGCATATGGTCATTTTGCTGGTTTTGTTCACAAAAAGTCAAAGTAGACACTAGAGTATCTGCAGACATGCCATGACTGACTGTGAAAGTGTGTTGTCATTAAGGTCAGCATCAAATCAGCTGTGACAAGCTGACCAAACTCATGTTCTAACCTGAGTGTAATTGACTGTGATTTTTCAACTGCCCTTTCTGAGCCAAAATGGCAATGTCTTTTAATTAACAAGAGAGTACTGACAGCCTAGTACCACCTACACTGGGTCCCCACTTGATACAAGTGCCATGTCCTGAGGGTTACTGTCAGACCTAGTGCACTGCGAACAGTATGACATCTCCCTTCATGTCTCCATTCATCTCTCTCTCTTACTTCATCTCCCTCTCTGTCTCTGCCTGACAACTACTTTCTTCTAATCATGCTCAGGAAGAAAACTAGAGTGTGTTTCGCTGAAGGGAGAAACAGAACGTGTCTACTGCGAGTGTGTGTGATGAGATGGACACGGCATGAGAGAGTGACCAAATGAGCAAACGAGAGACTCGACAAAGGAGAGAGATGTTCATAAGTTGTCTTCTCTGTGTGTCTGTACACCGTGCTTCATTATCTGCCTGGACAGAGGAGTGATGTCTTCCTAAATCAGCACCAGAGCCAAGAGCCTGTAACCACCACCTGCACATTTCCTGCAGCATACACATCAACTACAGTTTTTATTTAGCACACAAACACAGTATGGGGCAATTTAAGCCTTAAGGGCCTTTGTTGAGTCACAATCTGCATTTGGTGAAGACTTGCACACTAAAAAGAAATTAACCTATGAGAGGACAAAAGGCAAGGAGCTGTTAACCTTAATGAAAGGCTCATAAAAAAAGCTAGAAAAAGATAAGTGTACATTACATATTGTAGCCCAACTAACTGAAAGATGGAGCACATCAAAATTCAAATAACTAATGTACACTGGTAAAAAATTTTGACAATCACATTTTCAGTGTAAGGGCCGTTGCACATGGTAAGCTGGTAACTCACACAAAGTCATATTGATTAAACGGTAGTCTACAGTGAAATCTGGTTCTCAAGTCTGAAGGCTTTTTCTTACTACCACCATTTATTAACATGACCCTTCGTCATATATGTCCATTGTCTGAGTCTGAACCACAGAAAAATAATCATTTGGATGACATTAACTGAAGTCTAATGGTAAGGTGTGGAAATAAACCCATATTTATTATCTGATTTGAATAAAATATTTGTTTGTGTGTTCCATATTAGTTTATGCTGCTCCTGCAAAATTGGAGGCATAGGGACAGGACCTCAACTGTCACAACTGTCTCCCCCTCTTTCCACAAGCATGTCCTTGTGCTCCATGTAAGCTGTCATCCAGTAGGAATCCATGGACCCACCACTAGTGCTACATGGATCCTGCCGACAAAACCACAATGTGGCAGGATGAATGAGGGCCCAGGTGGGGTTTGAACCCCAGGATCCCAGGTGAGAGTCAGGCGCGCTGACCATTCAGCCAAAGGGATATCCCTGTGGCCAAATAGCCAGGGCACATGATCGATCAGACGCATAGTGACAGGATCTCAACTGTAACATTTTGATGATGAGATGTTTTTATCTGTGTAGATCAGTTCAGCTTCAGGTCATCCCCTGCAGAACTTTACACTTTTAAGTCACTTTTAGTCATAATGTAGAATCTGCCATGCAACGCTTGCGGACTTGTCTGCTTCGAAGAATGCATTATAATATCCAAGGAATTTAAAATCTGTACTCACCCTTAATCTGCCAGTATTTTGTAACAGCACAGATCTTTAGCTTAAACTGACAAATGCTCTGTGCCTCTCCTCTGGACAATTTCTTTGCTTTACTGAATTCGTAAAACCTGTGCATAAACATGGAAATGTATTCAGATGACTAAATATGTTCATAACATAACTTATCCAAGAGTTTTTAATGTGTACAAAAATCCATCTGACCCACGGATAAATTTTCCAAACTAATGCTGCAGTTCATAGCATTTTTTTTTCTGAATGTAGAGAGGAGGACCAATATGCTACACTCAAGTTCTAGATGTTTACCTGCCACAACACAACTGATTCAAGTTAAGTTGTCGTCAACCATGGCTCAGGTGGTAGAGCAAGTCGGTTTGAATCCTGCTCCCGCCCCAGTCAACTGTCGGTGTGTCGTTGGGCAAGACACTTCACCCTCCTTGCCTCCAGTGTCGGCATTTCTGGTGTATAAATGTTCGTGATGGTCGGAGAGGCCGTTGGTGCACACTGGCTGCCACGTTTCCGTCAGTCTGCCCCAGGGCAGCTGTGGCTACATGTGTAGCTTACCATCACCAAGTATGAATGAGGACTGGATGAATAATGGACTCAGTGTAAGCGCTTTGAGTGCAGCTAGCAATAAAGTGCAATATTAATCTAATCCATTATTATTATTATTATTGTAAGTTCTCCAAAAGCCTCTTAATGACCCATTAATAATTTGACTTGGGTTTATTGCAGCAGGTAAACATGTAAAATCTGCAGGATAGTGGTTCAAGAGGTCCACAGTTGGTGATCCCTGCACAAGTGCATCAAAACCAATATTTTAACAATTAATTTAGATCCACTACTTGCAGGTCCAATAAATATTCATTAAATTCCTAAATTAGCAACAGATGTACTCTTCTAACAGACCCAGTTAAACACTGTTGTTTACAGTGGGTCTGATCCCAGTTCAGTCTCAAGTTAATGTCATCATGGCCAAGGCAACAGTTTATGAAAACTGTTCAGGAAACGTCTCATTCGTCTTCTGAACACATTCAGTGGAGCCAATCTGATGAAGTTAAAATTATTTTAGTAGTAACAAGTAACATTTGCACCACTGTGGCTGCTCTGCTGTTCTTATATTGATCCTTTTTTAAGTTTTAAATACCCAAAAGTTACAACAGTGCTGTCATTGTTTTGATTGCCCGTGCAGACATGACTGTTTGTGTGATGTTGCGTCAGTGTTATGTCTGGGGAAATGACAACACACAACACACACAGCAGACAGGAAATCGACCAGAGAGAAGATCATGAAAAAAATAAAAGATTGTTCACGAGTCTGAAATCAGGAGTCCGAGCCTCAAGTCTTCTGAGTGTGATTCAAAGTTGAGTCTCAAGCCACTGGAAAAGCAACTTGAGAGTGACACAAGTCCGAGTCCTAGACTTGAGTCCCCATTCTGTTGTGAAGAGAGTAAAACTACAGCATACAATATGGATATACACTTTTGGGCTTGCCTGGGTTTCAAATACAGTAAGCTGTATGAATTGATTGAAGTGATAAATTGTTACAGCACTGCTTTTCTGTCAGCCAATCCTTTAGCTCAATAGTGGGAGAACCCTGGTCCTTGAGGGCCGCAGTCTTGAAAGTTTTTGATGTTTCCCTGCTCCAACAGCCTATCAAGTACAGCACAGTGACTCATTAATTTGAATCAGGTGTGTTGGAGCAGGGAAACATTGAAAAGATGCCTGATGATGGCCAAGGTGCCCAGCCACTGCTTCAACAACAACACACATATTCCAGCTAGTGTAGGACTTTTAAGTTCAGATTAGTTTGAATCGAACTTTCCACTGTTATAATCCTCCCCAAAATAACCTTGATCAACCCATCATTTTCTTCAATTTTTTTTGGCAAAGAGGAAACTGGCATTGCAACTTCAATTTAGCAGAAAGACTTTTGTCCTTTTCTGACAGCCGACTCTTGAAGTCCCTTCAATTACCTCTCACTAAACCTGGATTTACAGAAAGACATTTGTCACAAAACTGCAAAAACATCCATCTAGAGCAGAAGTATTTAGCGTGCTTTGCTAAATCTCTGTGCCACACCACATGATCCGTCTAGTAGTTTGAGGTGCATCACAATCAGCCTAATTGGACAGGTATTTGCAAGCCATTATGACACAAAACCGTTGTGTCAGTAGAAGAGCCCCAAAACAGCGGGATGCCCACAAAAAACCTGCTGAAGGATTAAACAGCAGTTAAGATGGAAAGGAAGGCTTTTACATGTCAGAGTTGAGAAAAAATGAGATGGGGGAAGAGAGAAACACTACAAGAAAGAGAGGGAGGGAGATTAAAAAAGAGTAGCACCCACAGTATGAGGTAAGCCAAAGTCATCGCTTGTCAGCCACCCTTGATGAGAGTACCCCACACAGAGCAACAGAGACAGACATTAACACTCCACTCAACCTCAAATGACTCATTTATGCAAAGAAGAGAATGAAAACATGCAGTAAACAGGAGTAAACCAACACTTTGCTCTTCTTTGTCAGTACACTACATTAGATGTAACGCAAAATATGTTTAATAAACAACAATACAGATAAACACTGCAAATTCTCACATTGAACTGTTTGGGTTTGTTTATTTGTTTCTTAAACTTTCAAGTTATTTGAAGCTCATAAGAGATTTGGCCATTTTAAATGGACTAATTCACTGGAAATATATCACACATGTAGACATTGGTCATTTAAACTACCTGGAACAAATTACCTTTTTTTGTACTTGTGCTTGAGCAGGGCTTAATGAAACACCAAGTATTTCAAATATGCTTGTGGCTATCAAATTTTTACACATATATGTCCAAATATGTAGGGCAGTGAGGTGTTGGCAGGAAAGCAGTAAGAAAAGAAAAAAAGAGAATAATCGTAAACGTGTAACAATGATCACTTTGTTTAAATGATATTGTTTTCACAATCATGGAAGGAAATTTTCAACTTCAGATAATCTGATTCATTGCACGTTTCTGCAAACACTAATGTGTGTTGTTTTAGAGAACTCTGACAAAGCTGCGTGTTTGGCATGAAGACATGTTGATTTTATTAGAGCTTATAAGTGAGGCCTAAAATACGTGAGTCAACATCAGGGGGTGAAAGGTCAAACTAGAAGATCGAAGTTCCATCCCAAGGGTTATAACCTTATCAGACAAACACGTATACACTAGCACACACACAAAAAAAGCCTTTCTTCACCTGTTATTGGATGAGGCACACAAGCCTGAGGTGAGGTACTCAATGAATAGATCCTTATTGATTTCACCTAAACGTTGTGTACTGTAGTGCCAATTGAGCCTCTCCACAACTCACTAATACCGCACCACCCCAACAAGCAACTGGCCCCTACCATGAACAGGATACACATACACACAGTTTCTATCTTTCACACATGCACAAACCCTCTTCCTACCACTCCAAGCTCTCCTCAATAACCTCATGAAGTAGGGTGAGGCTCTTCATACCGCAACAAAGGTGGAAACAGAGCCAAATATCCCCTCACTGACTGGTTGACAGCACCCAAAGGTCAACAAGGCAGCGTTCTCAGCGAGCTGAATGGCTCACATCAGGTCCTGCTGCCAACCGATGAAACTGTGAGAAACTATTCGGTACTTGATTGAGATAAGCTAAAAGCTGGTGAGCATTTTCAAGCACTGGAAGGTTTTCCTCCCATTTTGTCTGACTCACGTCACCACCTTGTTAACCTGCTCTCACCTTGAGTTTTCCCTTTAATGGGTTTTACTACATTGATTTTCAACTAGCTGTATTTCGGTTATTGTTTGGACTGTTTGTAGTAAATTAATGATCATGTTATTATTGTTGAATTGTCTCATTTCAATTACCTCCAATTAGCCATCTAATTATTGTGTAATCAGTTATTTGAGATTGTGATCATGGCTGCATAACCATCACAATTATCTTCATTCAGAAGATAATTTTCTTTTTTCTTTTTCAACTATATGATATGTGACTCAGACTGAAACATGTATTTTTGTTGCGCCCTTGTCATCCTGAAGGCATACCATATCTGCCACATGAAATACCCTTAAAAGGCCACAACTTAAATGGGCGGGGTTGACAAGAACGACAAACACTTAAAGCTATTATTTTTGTCTGACTTTCAGGTGGTTGAAGTGTTTCCGATGGTGTCCAACGATGTTTACTGATATAGTTTCTCAGTGTAAGAATATTTTTGAACCAGAAGCTCAACTTATTGATTACAAGTAAATTGAAACTAATTATGTTTAAGGTCAGGGATTCATCAAATTATCTTCCAATGGTTATTGTTAATCAATATAAATAAATGTTTTGTTTTTTTCCCTTTCTAAACTTTCAGCTAAAGTTCTTTCATCTCTCACTCTATCCCCACACAACCCATTTATCTAGTAAAATGCTGATAAACCCTCAAACTGGCTTAAACAGTCATGAATGGTAAACTGGACTCCTCATTCATGTCAAATCAGAATGAAAACTTGAGGTTTTTAATCCAGATACAAGCATAAGTGAACCATTATTGGTCTTACAACTCCATTAGTTCAGCAAGATTAGCATAAACAGAAATAAATTCTAAAAACTAAAAATGTATAATCGTCCGACCTAGCAGCTGCTTTTGTTCAGGTTTTACTGGTTGAACATTTGCCATCTAATTCAGCCTTTTTTCCCCAATTGATTTAGATTTCATGGCTTCCTAGGACATATTCATGTCTTTGTGATCTTGTGAGAGTACATGATAGGACATCTGTGCATTGTGTTTGCATGTATGTGTGTCACTGGGGTAATTAGGAATAGGGAGGAGGGGAAGATCAAAGGAGGCACTTTACACCCTTCGTCTCAGTTCTGATATAAGCGTGTGTCTGCCAACATGTGTGTCTGTCTGCATACGAATGCATGTGTGCATGTGTGATGATCTCCTCCAAGCTTTGATGCTGTAAGCTCCACCAGTTAATGTACTACGGATAAAAATACTACACCATGTAATCTGGCATTTATCCCTCGAGAGCAGAAGCCCAAAATGTGACACATGTCAAGAGGAAGGAGGAAGGGAAGGAGAGAAGAAAAAGTGCATGGGAGGGATCATGGAGGTATGCAATCAAAACCCTGTTTCTTCCTCTAATCATTATAAATTAATTCAGTGAAAGACAAAAGGAACACAGATACCCAGATCCTTGGAGATGCTTTCAGAATGCGCTTTACAATGTGAGTTACAACACACAACAGAAAATGGATAAAGCAGGATAGCAAACAATTCCTCAGTCTTCCAAGTCAGTCAGAAACAGGTGAAGAGAATTTAATTTAAAATAAAAATATTCTTTTTTTTTAAATTCAGATGCATAATTTCTTGAAATTTAAGCAGAAAATGTCCATGTGTTCTAACATTTACATGTCTTATATTAATACTTTCAGAAACATGTCATTCTTCTGTCTCCCTACTCTGTACAGTTTTCTCATCCACCAGTGAGTTTACTGTACCAGTAACCTAGATGAATAGGTGCATTTTGCCTTAATAGATGCATTATGCATGAAGACAATATAGAGCCATTCTGCTATAGTTCAGGAAAATGTATAGACGGTGTAGTGGAGATGGCGTCCCCTTCACTAGTAGACATTGGCACATCTTTCTGACTAGTGTTACAGCCGTATTTAAACCACATCTAAAGTTTTGTAATTAGTCCAAACTGAAAAAAAATGGTCTAAATTCTATCATACCCTCCTGTCACAGTTGTTCATACCATTCAAGCAAAAGAAGATTCAGAGTACAACATAATCTAACGATAGCCAAAAAGCTACTCAAATGTCAGCCATACACTACAGCCTAATCATTTCTAATGTCTTTGAAATATATTATGCAGGGGAATCTAAACAATTATGAATAATTAGACACGACTCAACAAATAGCTCAATAAAAAAAAAGTGTGTAAATTCCTGATGATCAAAAGTTTGCAATTGTGCAGATAGAAAAAGAGGGGCCATAGGTAAAAGGACACCCTTTTTAACCTGGAAGACAAGATAGAAGGGTGGCCTGGGAGGGTATTAGCGCCTGGCACCCACAGATGGATAGGCGATCACATTCTAATAAATATTTAGTGTGAACTGACCTTTATCTGGTAAACCGCCGATATAAGTGAAGGCAGGAGGCTATAACCTGTCATAATGCAGCCATGACACAGCAGCAGCATCTTGCTAAGAAGCTTTGCGGGTGATGCTGAAAAAAACCGTCAAAGAGATGTTGCATTGACTTACTGAAAGCTTAATAAACCGAAGTAAGACAAGAAAGCTCTGGTTGCAGGCAACTCCTCGTAAGTACATGTACTGACCTTGGCCTGAACAGCGACAACGCACGGAGTCCCTCACCTTTATGAAGGTAGCTTCTTTGGGGATGTTTTGCTGCAGCATGTCGTTTTCCGCTCAGGTTCGTCCACTTTTTCAAAACAGGTCAGAAGTGAAAAGCTAACAATGATAGTTTCAAGTCGTCCTCTCGGAAGATATCTAATGAAACCGTAGTGAGTTTATCTTGAACCTTCTGTGCCCCCACCCTTTCTAATAACCAAGATGAGTGCGCCCTTAATTAACTAATTAAGTAGTTACACCTGTTGCATGTCGACGTCGAGTCCGAACGTTTGTTAATAGATTATATCACTAGACCTTTGTAAAACAAGCTAATTTTTTTTCAGCTTTGCTGAGATAAATCACATTCATGTTTGTAATATAATAAAGAAGCAAAAAGACTGGAAACAAAGGGGAACTATTTGCCACCAAATCCAAGTATTCATTTTTTTTAAAGGGGGGGTGGGGGGCATACAAACCCTATTTAACCAGTATTTCTTGTCCTTATCAGGAAAAAGATCTAAGCAGGCTGCTACAGAAGAAACAGTTAACATTCATTAGTATTCATTATTAATATTATTACTTAGGGGAATAAATATTCTCTTTTGACCTATAATGACTAAATATTAACAATGCTGTACGCTATATATTCCTCATAAGGTCAGCTCCCACTATCAAGCTCACTGTGTCCTCAAAAATATTGAAAAGATTTTTTTAACTAGGCAGGAGGATGTTTTGAAATTATGTCAAATTAGCATGGAAGTATATCTAAGTTGGGAAAGAAATATATTAATTAAGTTAGAAATGAGAGAATCATTAAATAAGTAGCTGAAGTGAGACAGCTGTTTGAAGCAGTTGGAGTGGACTTGAGCAAACAAGTGAGGGAGAGACTTCACAGACACCCATCAGGGCTGGAAGAATAAGACGCTAGGAATGAAGACTATATGTCAATTGGCCTTAATTGAGTGTGTCTCCTTCGTTCTCCCCATGCTACCAACACATCCCTCCGGGGTCCACTAAGAAGAACACCAGCTTCACATCACACAGAAAATGAGAGCGATGGGTGATCGTCATTTCCTCTTCCCAGGGTTCTCGCGCAAATCCCTCATGACTCAGCATTTGGTTGATCTTTCTCCAAGTTTTGAGGTACTGGAGTCACTAACTCAGTATTCAGATGGTTATTGGTTGACATAAAGTGTTGCATACTGGTCACTGCAAAACGACTACATGTTTAACTTGCTTAGAAAACACACCAAAATTACATTTTTTAAGAGTTGGTTTTAAAAAAGAAAGAACAGAGGGTGTGTCTGTGCTTATAATATGTCGAAATTAATCAAAAATTGTTGTCAAGCTGAAGAACTTTCATTACTCTGGGTTGATTCATATCAGGGCTTCTCAAATGAGGTGGTGGGGGGCAGATTCTCCTGGGGTGGCAAGGTCAGTCTACATTTTTGAGGAAGGATACCATCCCCTTCTTGTTATCAAAATGACCAAAATGCATTGCCCATGTCAACCTAGGATGTGTGTATTGTTTGGGGGAAATGGTAGCTTCTCCCAACGGGCCAACTCACCAGATAAATAATAACATTTCACCTGCTGCAAACAGTCACTGCAGGTGGGGCAGATATGGAAATGGGACCTAATCGGCTGGTCACAGTTCATTTTGGGCTGATATCAATAATATTTAGCACATTTATTATTATTAAAAGTGTAGCATTGAATGGAAAATCTTCAATTTCAAGAGAAGGACAAGACTTCTTATACTTCTTTACCTGTTATATGTGTAGAAATGCCTACCTGCCCTGCACATTTTTGTTCTAGTTTTTGTGTCCCATGTTTCCTTCTCTATCCTTCTCTTTTGCCTTCATCTTCTTCTTCTTTCTTTAAGGCATGTTCAAATCCCAAAGCTGGTGCTTTTCCTCTGCAAACTTTCCCTCCTCAGCAGATTATTATAGTTCTACTTCTCATCATTACAATGCATTTAAGACTATATAAACATCCTTGTGTAATTAAGTAAATACATATTTTTATCTTTGACAATATTACAGTTCTGATCATTTAACACATTTATATGAACAAACCCTTTTATATGGCTATATCTAACCACTTTTCTGCAAGCATTTAGGCTACCACACAAAGATGGACTGAGTACGATCATGGCAGCAGAGGGCTACTTTTTTCTTAGTATATTTTTAAGGAGGACCAGAAACTGCATCCAACCATTTTTAACTACTTATTATGTTTCATCTCTAACTCTTTTTTAAGTGGCTACTGTTGCCTTTATGTAAAGGTCCAATGCTCATATCCAGTTATTTCTTTGATAGAGTCTGACCGCAGGTAAAGATAAATACACCCTCTTAGTCCAGTAGTATAGCTCAGTATTTACAGTGAAGCATACCACACTATTAGCAGCACTGTAACTTACCTAAGTTAGTGTTGCATATTGATTCCCAACCACAGCCAATTTTGCACATGAAATTTTATGCTCAGCTTGATGTAAAATGAACCTTAAAGGTGTGAACACAGGGTGGTCAAACAGCCCCTTACCTTGGTTGTAAAAGACTCGAATAGAAAAGATTATTGAAAGGGAAAATTAAATCCTAGAAGGAAATAATCTCCTTTTTTTTTCAGTCAGGAGTTAGTTTTTACTCTGTATGTAAGTGAGTTGATAGTTTAAAGGATAATTTAACAAAAAAAACCCAGCTAAAATAACGGTTGCAAGCTATTTAAATGAGCATCAAGGCTTCTGTAAAAAAGAGTTCAAGACGGCACATTAGTGGATTACTTTCAGTCCAAACTTCCACACATCCACCACATGGAATGCAAATGCTGAATGTAGATCAAAAAACAGATTTTGTCAGGCCATTTGGGCAATGAAAAGCAGGTGGAGTGCAGAGTAAGGTTGAAGAGGTGTGTGCGCATTCTCGCTGACACACATACACACACAGAGCACTTTGTTCCCCCCGGTAAAACCATGGAGCCGTCAGAACCACTCTGATTTTGAATTAGCTCTGATTGGCTGTCATTGCAGTGTGTCCCACACAGCTGAGACCACTCAAAACCACACACATGAACACACGTACACACTCACATGTGCACACAAACACATACACTTTTATGGTCAGAGCATCATGTTTCACTAAACTGCTGAGTTCTCTGCGTTGTAACTAGGCCCGTTTTAAGAGATGTGGTTGAGTATAAATGCGCATGTGTGTGTACATGTGTGCATCTGTGTATCTGAGAGAATGTGAGTATATGCTGTGTATTCAAATTTTCAAAGAAGGGTGGGGGTGTGCATGAACATGCAATGCCTTTTGCAAACTCTGGATATTCTCTGAGGGTCTACAATGGGACATTTCAACCTGCACAAACTCTACAAAAACCTGTTACATTTACATAGATTTGATTAAATAATACCTTTTGTCTCTCCTCCACATCGATCCGGTGTCATTGCTCTGTTTTTGGCACTACTTTGGTCTCCTTCATGCCTAACTGAAAGCACAAGAGCTGTTTACAACCATGTTAGTTTTAAAATGGGACATCTGTGACGCACTGAGCAGAAGAAAGTTTTGTAGGATTAGCAAAGCTGTCACAAAGTCCTGCACTGATTTGGTTCTTAAGACTACAAGGTTGTAAAATAACTTGTTTAGAAAACTAAAAAGAAAATCTCATAACAGCCCAATCGGTTTAAAATCTATCTTAAATCAATTGAGAAATGAAACAGCCGTTGCATGTATGTCCCTAAGACACCGCAAACATGATCAAGTAAGGGAAATATGGAAACTTCGGTCCAGAAAAAGCAGAACCACCCTCTCCCAAAGGGATGCCACCATTCTGGCAAAGACTTGTGTAGCAAGATCAGCAGGGCATTGCCAGTCTCGCTTGCTCAGTTTGAGTTGGCTGTCCATCCGAACGAGTCTGCCTCTCTGCATGCAAAGATCAAAATGTGTCTCAGTAAGCATCATTCCTCTTCTCAAAGTCAACTTGTGCAAGCAGCAAGAATAAGCGGCATGGGGGATATGTAAAAAAAGAAAAGAAATAAATCTATTAGAGTTTCCAAACCAAAGCTGGATTTAATCTATACGGGCCTCGGGATCAGGTTTCTCCATGAACAACAGCCCATTTATCCACGAGTGTGGTTAAAAACAGAAGGCAAAGTTGTCAGAGAAAGAAACACACATAACACACATATATAAATGTAGTATATTTATCTATGCAAATATATATGTGTTCATTATGAGAGCTGTTTAAGACAAAAAGCATAACCCATGTGAATAAATGTAAGTATAAAAATTGAATTAGATATTTTTGTGGAGATGGAAACATGACTGAGTGTGTATGTGTGTAAGAGACCGTAAAGTCCAATAATACATGCAGGCCAATTCTTTACTGGTGATACATTATTACCACCTAGTGGTGGAAAGAAAGACTACTGCACAGCTTCCATTGAATAAACCTAATTCATGTAAGTCACTCCACTCAGATATAAGCATTTCTCTCAGTTATTTCATTTAAATATCTGATTTTCGCTGCACAGTGCCGTGCAAAGTTTGAAACTAGAGGGCGGTTTCATGTTTATCGAGCCAACTAAGAGGGGAAACTATATACGTATGAGTATGAAACCGAAGGAATTTTATGAGATAAACTAAGATTGTTACATAAGTATAAATCCCCAGTGTCTGGGTGGAGTATCAGACATTTTTTCTTGTCATAAAACATGTTTTCAGGTCATTTGTTAAATGAACCATTGCTACCCTGCATACCTTATTGATTATGGTTATAATATAAGCAAACATGTAGCAACTTGGTCGCATGACTTAAGTAGCAACAAAAACAAAAAAGAAATCCCAGTGGTGAGCGACATGAGTCACTGCACATTGTGTGAGCAGACAAATGGGACAAAAACCCATTTTCTTCCCTTTTCTTGGAAATTTGGGAGCATTTCCTCAATTCCTTCATGCCAGTTTTCACACAGAAAACACTCCCCACAGCTGATGTGTGGAATTAACAATGAACGCGATGAATAATTTTAGCATCGGGAAAACTAATCCTAAAGCAGAACGGAGCAGTTTGACGAGACACGACAGAAAACCACAAGACTGCCATAGTTTCAGCTGTCTCTCCACCACACAAGTAGCCAACATTAAATTGAGGCAGTCTTTTAAGAAGCCCCAAATTGAGCAAAACCTACCCACATTGTACCAATTTAAATTATGATAAGTATTTTTCATGTCAACAAGGACAAAAGTGGCTTCTAAATGATAAGTTGGTTTAGACTTTAGAGCAGTGTGGTCGCTGGGGATAAAAGCAAAGAAGGAACATTTACAGACCTTTTCTCTGTTAGAACCAGGGATGTTGCTTAGATTTATAGACATAAGGCAACTATATATGTTGCTATACCCTAATTTTGCCACTAAAAGTCAGTGTTGCACAGTTTTAATAGGGTACTGGTTCACATTCAGATTAAGGTCACAAATATTTAGTTGTGTGTTTCCTTTTTTGCTTTTAACAACTCCCACGTTGACATGTTTTCCACTGATATATAAGAATCACTGTTCTTGTTTTGGAGGAGGAATCTATGTAGACTTTTTAAATCAATATCCCTGTCCTGAAGCACATAATCAGACTCAAAACAGACCACGTTTGTATTTTCACCTATGAAAAACCCGCAGATGCTTCAACAGATACTGCATATTTTTCAGCTCCCTACTTCCGCTGCACAATGCACTGTAGTGTGATACACCACAGAGCCCCTTAGGAAACAGGAAGCATTTAACAAAGACATCTGTCTGCATTTGATCTGCCACTATTCACACTGTGCCGGGTGTCGTGTTTTCCTGGTCAGCTGCAGCTTGCCTTTCCACACAATTATCTCTACAAAGTTGATAAAAACATAGACAATATAAAAGTGTGAATAATTCTTGACAAAAGCTTGAAATATTTCCTTTTATGCTAAATATAATTTCATTTGCTGCCAATTACAGATGCACCTCAGTTGTTGAATCCAAACTTAATTTATGTAATGAATGAATAAAGCTTCTTCAGAAGCTCTCTGAATTTCATGGGAAAAAACTCAACCAACCGCAAAATTGAACAAATAATCACAACAGATGAGGAACTGGACGAGCATTTCCTCTATTTCCCTCATCCTTCCTTTTAAGTCTGAGAACTAATAGCTTAAAGACATTAAATATTCAATTTTATTCTTCTGCACTGTTTACTGATATATTCTAAGTAAAATGTAATGAAATTAGATGTTATTAGGAGGCCGCTGAAGCTCTTTTTAAACCGGATTTTAAAGGAAAAGTGTTTAGAAAAAAAATGAATCGATCAGACAAGAGCAAATAATCAGGAATTCACAGTGAAACACTGCCTGTCACAGGTCAACCTGCAGCTTAATGTTAGGTACAGGCTTGTGTGACACCTTGTGGCCTTGTTTCATCTCACCAATACTCATCATGTTCTTTTGTTGGAAACATTTTGAGGATCTTGACAATGTGCACCTCTCTCTAAGATATTAACCCTTTTGTTGATAAGCTGAAGGCCCAATCATCTACAGATAAAGAAAATAAAGTCTGATGTAACTATTACCATTGTCATCTGTCAGTATTTCCGTAGGCCCAGCTTCCTCATTTAGATGCCACTCCCCTAACTGAACTTGCCATGGGTTGTCCTGCACATAAAAGGGAAGTACACAGTGCTGGCTACTTATCAGTGACATTCCAGAGAAGAAATTTACCGTAAGAGGAAATAACTTCAGTCTTGTTCCACTTAGCAAGGGACAGCCCTGTCCTGCAAGCTATGGTGTTTTTTAAAAGTTGCGCCTTCCTATGGCAGACTTTGTTAGACTCGTGACTGGCAGAATCGTTTGGAAATCTGTGTTTCAAGCAACAGGAATATACCTAAGATTGTCCCCTCGAGGAGCCACGGGAGGATGTCTTTCAGGACTGACAGCGACTTCTGGGTTCTGTGACGGTTCTTGAAGGATTATTGGAAACCTGCTGAACTTCCTGGTTTAACTTAGGACTCAGCCCTGTCAGTCACATACCAGCAGAGGGCACACTTTGACAACATATTAGTGTTGATTTTTGATATTGTATTATTGTGGTTTTATACATCTATCTTTTGTTAACATGCTTTTAAGAGCCATTTAATTCAAAGTGAACTCTCAAATGTAGAAATGAAGAGGATTTTCCCTTAAACAATACTTTTTGTTTCCGCAAGCACTTTGAGGTATGATGCAAACTGAAGGAATTAATAAAGGAAACTGACTCAAAAACAGAGTTTCCATTCTATCCTTACCCTCTGACAATATTTTTACTTATTGGAGGGAAAAGAAAACTCATGATTTCTCAATGACCACAGGTCTTGGGCCCAGCCTGATTTGCTTACTTGAACCAGGAAGCTCAAAGAAATAAAAACCAGTCTGGCTGCTCTTGTGTTTAAAACACGTTTGACTTGCAAAGAGAATTGCAGGTAGAGCCGTAAAGGAGCAGTTCAGCAGACGGCACTGAACATCGAGTGGGAGTAAAAATGCTGAAAACACTTTTTATTTTACTGGCACTTTTTGCTTTCTTCAGTCTGCTATGTTTTTCTGCGTTTTTACTCTACAGCAAAAATACCTCATCTTCCTGGAAGATAATAGTCGATGTCCATAAGTCTGAAACCACAGAAGTCAATCAAAAAACGACAGAACTACCATCTTTTTCAAACTTGAATTTGGAAATTTGCCCAGACCAGCCTCCAGACCTTGTTGGTCCTCTTAAAGTGGAATTTCCTTCTAAAAGGACCCTGGACGATGTCAAAAAAGAGTTTGGTTCCTTTCTTGAAAAGGGAGGACGGTACAAGCCACCAAACTGCATCTCGCAACATAAGGTAAGTGCATCAGGGAAGGGCCTGTTAATTTATTTCAAAAGGAGTTTTGAAACATGTACATACTTTTGGAAGTGGTTAAAAAGAGGTGTCCCCTCTGTAAAGACTTGGAAAAAACAATCAGAAGAAAATGACATCAGAATTTTGAAACTGGATTCTGGTTGGAATCAAGGTTTCTTATAATGTATGTGTATAAGTATCACCCATATCCATTCTGATACTTTCTGCTTGAAAATTCACAATCATTGAATGATTTTGCTTTTAATTATTGATCATGATTACACTGTTAAATGTAACATTGGTTTTAATAGAATATATCAAGTGACTATAACTTAATTTTAGCCTAGTTGTTAGTGTTACTAATCTTAAATAAGTTCTGTGAACTCAGGAGGGCAAAATGTTTTAAAAAAATTAATGTAATTAAGTTGAACTAACTTAACTGATTTAAATTGAGGAGTAATGGTGATGATGGGGGAGGAGGGTTTTACCCACAATGCTTCACTTCTATTAACAACCGATCAGAGATAATTCACTGTATGAAACTTGAACTTTTACTTTTATTTTGGCAAATCGATAATAGTTAAATGTACACAATACTTTTTAAAGTACTTTCTGTTTTTCCACCTTCCAGTTCTCGGCAAACAGAAAGGAAAACATGTTCTGGTCTCCATGTTGAGCTCAATCAGCAATAATCCACCATTCACCGTAGTTTTAGTGTATAAACAT
>JAOXYM010000019.1:16443718-16482411 GCA_028567055.1 Leptatherina wallacei
TTCATTCATTCATTCATTCATTCATTCATTCATTCATTCATTCATTCATTCATTCATTCATTCATTCATTCATTCTTCATTCATCCATTCATTCATTCATTCATTCATGTTAATGTAGATTGATAGATAGCTGACAATTACATTTTAAAAATGTCCCCTTTACAGAAGTTTCAGCACAGGTTCAGCATATGAGTAAACTCTATTTCAATTAGTAGGCACCAATTTTGAGATTTTGCATTATGTTTAAGAGTATAAAGCTCTTACTTATGATCCCAGAGTTTCCCCACTCATCTTGTGATTCATAATTTAATTTTACTTTGCTCCTCTTACAATCATCCATTCAGTTTGGTAAAATATCTTGTTTCCTGTTTTGCATTTTCAACAGCATCTGAATTTGTCACTGTATGAAAACACATGCTTGTTGTATGACTTACTGTAGGCCATGTGATCTTAATAATTGTTTAAAATCTAAGATTTCCTGCCTGGTGGCTGAGTGGACAAACATAAACCAAATTCAGAAATTCTGTTGTCGTGCTCTTCTGCTTGGTTTTGTGTTTTCAGTGTGCCAAACAGACAAGGAACAAAGTCTAAAGCTAGTCTGTTTATGAAATATTGACAAGCTAGATGATTGCACAATGTTGCCCTGAAAGGAACTATGACATCATATAGGAGAGAGGGAGGTGAAGCATGAAACAGAACCAAAGAGCACACACAGAGATAGGGTCAAATGGTGGTGCTGGAGAGGGGTGGGCGTTCCCGTGGGGCTGAAGAGGAGAACTCCAGCAATTCAGAGATGTGCTAAAGGTCAAAGCAAACTTTGAGGACAATATCTAAAGAACTACATTTCCCCTTGTCTGGTTGTTTTTAATACACTCTGAGACAAAGATTCAAAGATGAAACTGAATGTGTGTGCAAAGGTGAAAGCAACTGGATTCACTATCACAGTTTATATTTGCACATTCATATCAACATGATTTATGAGGATGGGTGTGTTTGTTTGTGTTGAAATGTTTTACTGCACCAGTTCGACTCCAATCATATCTTTCGCAATCAGCGTGAGCAACCCCCACTTCTCCATCCTCCTTCCTGCCCAGCCCCCTATTCTCATTGGCTGACCTAGTGGAGTTACTATGG
The DNA here is from genome assembly GCA_028567055.1 of Leptatherina wallacei. NCBI lineage: Eukaryota > Metazoa > Chordata > Actinopteri > Atheriniformes > Atherinidae > Leptatherina > Leptatherina wallacei. The sequence continues at coordinate 16,444,853 of JAOXYM010000019.1, forward strand.
GAACGACTGTAGAGAAGCTGCCATGCAGAGTGTGGGGTACAGCTTTTGAATGGTGCTCCATCATACACTCACACTTGTGTACTCACACATACACACACTTATTGAGGTCAGGAAACCCACCTAACATTTAGATATGTTTTTTGTATGCATGACTTTCACTTATCCCTTTCATGGCCCACATTTTCCTCCCACCTACTTGACTTGGTCTAATCAAATAAACATATTCCTGTGCAATGATACTTGGGAAATTAAGTCACCTCTTACTGCGTGGTTTATTTGGATACTGACAGCATTTCCTCTTACAAACTGCCAAAACAAATACTTTAGAAGGACTACATTGCAAATGTAGGTCTCAAAATAGATGCTATTCGTAATAAGGTAAATACACCTGGGATTTCTAACGCACATCAGAAAATAAGAGAATGCTAAAACAAGCTCAGAAAACGGCTGTGATTTCAAATTAACCTAACTGTATGACTATTGCTTTCTCAGCTTTCTAAGAAAAGGAATGTTGGAAGACTTGAACTTTGAAAAGATGGAAAAGGAAAAGCTTTGTCACCAAGTATAAATCTGGAAACCTGTTGAATACTGGCAGTACATGTTTTTTTGTAGAATAAGATCAAGACAATCTGGTTAACCTCAGAGCAAATCCACGATTGGGGTGAATCTGGCCATGACTACCATAATGATGCATGTGATGATGGAGTTGAATGAGTACCAATGGTATTAGGGAGATAAAAAAAAAATCTAAATGCCTATCAATGCCTATGAATACACAAAAAGAAAAAGAAAAAACAACAAAGAATTGTCTGACAACGAGAAAACATTTTTACATCAGGCCAACTATGATGCCTTACATAGTCCCTTTGAACATAATTAGGTTATATTTTAAAGAGAAATAGCAAAACAACCATTACAGCAAAGAAGTATTAAAACAGTATTAAGGATGGCAAACACTACTTATGTCCATCCCAGGTAGAGTTGAGTATATTATTAAAGTGAGTTTAGTTGGAAAAAAGTCAGTCAGTGGTGATAATTATTCCTTTTGTGGGGCCTGAATTTTCAGTATTGTTATTCTGAACTATTAATTGTTGATTTTACTTAACAACAAATAATCGGTTTGGTTAAGAAATAGGGCAATTACTTTAAAGTTAATATGTGACCTAGATTTAAGTGATGTTGTACAGTACTTACTTCTAAATTGCAAATAATTACTGGCAACGGATGTACAGATTTTAACAGAAGGGTGTGCTGACTCATCTTAGATTATGAATAAGATAATCAGTGTCACACTAGCAAGCAAAAAATGACAACATTATTAAACTTGTATTCATTAACTGGATGTTGGAAGACACAGATTACTTTGTCATAATAAACATCCGCAAAACATCAGTCCAGCACCAAGAGCCAAAACCGAAACCTAATTTGAGGTTCTTTAAGCAGCTTATACATCTTTTCATCTTTGTAAAACCAGATAAGACTGACTCTGGCATTATCCCTCTATATGTAAGGAGGGTTTTTTTAGATAAAAAATTAGTTTCTTCAGTGGATGAAAAACCTTGAAGTTTGTGTCATGAGGGCATCATGAGATTTTCATGTACTCAAGATGGAAGTGAAGTTGGTCCAAACTGCCTCAACACAGTACACTGGAGCTCATTTCTCTGGTAAGTATTTATTTGTCCCATTCCTATATAGCAAATAGATGTTTGCTGAATATTTTCATGTTGGCAATATTGCTATTTAAATGCAAGAATGTGAACTTTTTTCCTTTTTTCCCTTTTAGTGTTTTACCACTCCAGCCTTACTACATCCGTTATGATTACTAGCTTAACAAGAGCCAAATGCTTTATTAGTTTGTGACTTTTAGCTTGAGTCCTTGGTACACTCATTTACCATTGTGCTAATGCTGCTACGTGGATGCTGTTCATCAATAGCAACAGAGGCTGAGTTAAAGATCTATTTGAGAGCACAGAAAACCTTGCAGGTATCTAAATTCTTGCTATTGTGCACTTACACCATATTCATAGACTAAAACAAACAGGTGCACAGTAAGAGCATCATACTCATCTGGCAGATTAATAAAATCAGCTGACACACGCATGCTCTAGCGTGCACTATGGTCACTGTCAGCATCCTTTGCTTTGATGTAGTAGGCTGGTAGAAGTGAGTGTCTTACGTAAGGCTTTTACATAAACCTCAGTGAGAGAGAGAGAGCTGAAAGGGAGGTGGGTAATGCTGCACCATTATAAAGGGGATTCGCACTGCACCAAATGCACGTGCACCCAAACAACAAGTAAGCTTTTTCTAGCAACATGTGTCTTTCTTGAAATGATGAAACAATGTTTTTTTCTGTTTCATGCATCAGCTGTGTATTTTTGTCAGTGTCACCAGACTGATTGTCTGTTCCTGCCTCTCCATTTTATGTCAGCAGGGAATAGCTGTCATCTGAGCAATCAATTAAATATATTGATAGCCTATTAGCCCTATGCAAAGTTGACCTCTCACCAAGTGTAATACCAGAACCAGCATGCCACATACAGCAAAACAATAAAAGCATAATTCTGTCACAGATCAGGCTCCATGGTGATTTAAGCCCACATGATAATGTTTTTTTTCCAATCAAACCTTTAGAACTGTGTACCCTTGTGTAATGTGCTTACAAAGAGTCGGAAACTCATCTACCAGCACAAATACAGTTTAATTAATCAAAAACAAAAAGTAGAAGGATTTTACACTGTAAACAAACAAATAAAAGATTCAAGGAAAACATATGTGCTTTTCTTTGCTCTAAATGCTCAAATGAAGGCCCAGATTTATAATCAGAAAGAAGAAAAAGATATCATTCAGCAACAAATACATGGACCTGAATCTGGCAGTATGGTGGTCTCAGGAATGTTTATATGTCAGAGAAAAGGATGACATTATAAAAAAAAAAAACAAGTGGAAAAAACAAAGTTTATAACTTGTAACAAACTTTGACCTGTGAAACAGAATATTAGCTCTAAAGGATGTTGTATTTCAACAAATATTGCATGATGATCACTCCTTGACAAGCTCATAATTTCCCATTTTTTCTCAAGTTTAGCACTGATTTCATTTGTCAACAATGTGGCTTTTACATTCACAAACTAGAATGGACATTTCAGGCAAAGAATTGGGTTAACAATTGACAAGCATCATCAGTGTTTTACCAGGAATCCTTAACCCAGGCTAGGTGGTTAACCTCCTAAAAAAATGCATGTTTCTTCAGTCAATCAGCAATCAAATGAATGGAGACTTTAAGTTATTATTGAACAAACCAACAAGGGCAAAGAGCACAGCATAAGCAGAGAAAACATAAACCTGCACGATGACTCTGTTTTCTGTGCAAACAAAAGTGACCTTTTGTTTGCCCTTTCTACATGGCTGGGAATGTTCTTACTGCAGACCTGGAATCAGGTTACGCTATGCTCTGTCCTACACTTCTTCATCTGGGGGCTAAAGAGGAATCCAAACCTGTAGCAGTGTGGCGGATCAATCACTACATTCTAAGATGGAAAGCTAGCATGAACTAGCATGACCGCTCTAAGTGTCAACAGTCTCCGTGTGGTTGGGATAAGAGAAAGCTTCCGTCATCTTTAATTTCTTTTCCTATGAAAATCCAATCCAATCATGGAACAATCTGCCCCTTGTAACTTGTCTCATTGAATCACTGACAAAGGCCTTTTGGGACTGCAGCACACCCCCTCACTTTTAAAACAAGTGGAGCTTTACGAGGCGGCACATACAGAGCAGTGGTTTGTCTTCATTTTTCAGAGCATGAGGGACTTAGAAAATAGCTAAATCCACCATTTGTCTTACTCCCACAAAAGAGGGACAATGAGGAAAGAATCTACAGTGTTGCAACGTCAAGCTACATTCAGATTCACAAACAGCTGAAGCCGTTCAATGTACCAGGAAAAGATTGGTATATGAAGGGTAGCTTTCTGAATATCAACCTGTACAAAGGGGACCAGAGAGGAAGGAAAGTAAATAGCCTACAATAATAAGTTGGTGCAATCACAGTTTAAGATTCGTGCTGTGAAATCATAGACAGCGAAACCTTTTAAAAAATAAGTATGAAATCCAGTGAAGACCAAAAAACAAAGGTTTGTGTCCTCAGAGAAGAAAGTTTTCCAGTGTAGCTACAAAGAGAGTGACAATTGTTGAACAGTGTTCAGAATAGACAAATCCTCTAGCATTAGATGACGTTCCCTGACGTTTATGCCTCAGGTGTGTGGCACTGCATGCAGAGTGTAATAGCAAGTTTTTGCGCGTATGTCTGATTTTGTGTGTGCAGGTGCTGAGTTTGTGTTGGTGAGCAATGGTGCATCAGTGCAAAGGATCCCTCCAGGTGGAGTATTGCAATAGTTTTGCAGGTTTCCGTTAAAAAAATGAAACAACTGTATATCCCAGAGATTGGTATCCGAGGAATGTTCTCTCAAAAATGCAGGGTGTAAATGAGATCCAAAAGAAGCCTTGCTGAGTCTTTCAACAACAACAACAACATAATCAGTAAACAAAGAGAAAAAACATGATTTTTGAAGTCATCTTTTGCAAGGCAGCTTTGTAGCTGCAAAGGGAGCAAGTCATAAAACAGGATCAGATTTAAACACAGTTTTATAATCAGTGTGCGGTTAGAAGAAGACCATCATCAAAAACAGAAAAAAATGTACAATGGCCAAATAAAAATGGGTGTTATCAAAGATTGCAGACATTGCTGAGATTGTTGATAGATAAACAAAAAGAGGAAAATCACAGGTGTGTGTTTTCTTTAAACTTTGGCTCTAAAATCACAAGATTAGGAGGTAATTTGTTACGGATTAGACAAGATGACAAAATAATAATTAAGTTAGACATAATAATAATTATAAACTTTGATCAGATTAGGTCCTCATGAGCAAATTGAGTACAAAAAATGGACAAAAATAAAAGAAGGTGCTCTGCCTTTTTTGCCTTCTCAGTCAAAGTGGCTGTCAATTCCAGCAGGTCAGCAACTTTTCCAAGAAATAACAAGGTGATGGCTGTATCTTAAACAAGCCCGTGGATTGTCAATAGTCAAACTCCAAAGTGCAACAGAGGCCTGTGAAATATTAACCCTGCTTTTTGGAGTCTCCTTGTGACTTGCTCAAGTGAACAAAACGACTTATTCTATTTTAGCCCGTTTATAAGCCAAAAGAAAAAAAATCAAAGGAATGAGAGCTTTTAAGATTTGAGAGGAATTTGTCGGCTGTTACCTCTACAGCTCAACATATTTCTTGGTCTGGGAAAGCTTTTGGCTCTGCATAAGCAGCACTGTAATACACTCAAGTCCAATAGCAGAAGAGAATCAACTATTTCACAAATTACTTCTTGTGTGCAGCTCCTCTGGTTGTGCTGCCAGGTTTGTTTCCAGAGCGACGAACAGGTACCTTAGATACAGGTATTCTAGTGCGAGCTGGTGGGGGTGCTTGAGTCTTTGGCGGAGGGGATTCCACCTCCAGAACAGATGACAGAGCTGACTGGCTTACAGAGTGGGGAGGTGAGGCTTGTCTGGTGCTTACTGGGATCTTGGATTCTTGAGGAAGGCTGGTGCTGCCTTTCATTGATCGGAAGGAAGAGGAAGATGAGGAGGAAGGGGGGCTTGTTTGGGATGTGGGACTCATTTTGTATTCAGTGGAAGGAGAGGGAGTACTGTTTAGATCTTCATCTGGAACATGATCCTCTCCTTCCTCCTCAGGATCATTGTAGAGGTCATACAGGTGGTCCCCGGAGCAACTGTCCCGTGATAGGGCGATTTTCTGGTTACGTTGTAAGCCAGTCTCATCAGGTGTTGCTGTGGGAGTTGCTGAGGGTGTGTCCCAGTAGCCCTCATCACTAAGTGGCTCTTTTTCTCCAGGTGATGTAGGATGACGGCCATGTGTGTGAGGAAGGGGGGGTTTAGCTGCTCGGCTTCCTGACCCACCAACTACTGGAATCTTACTAAGTCCCAGTGCTTTTACTTGGGGTGCCTTTCTTTCTGCACTCCTGGTAGAGGAGGGAAGGTGGCTGCTTGCAGGGTTGGTGCGAGGGGGATAGGTGGAAGTGGGGGTAGCTGATGAAGGTTGATGCAATCGAGGCAATGCAGGGGAGTTGTCTCCTGTAGAAGGCAACATGTGCCAGAGGCCCTGCATGTCTGCATCGTCCACTCCCTCTGGACTTGCCATTTCTTCCCCTCCACCCATGTAGGCAACCACACCACTACCAGCAGGGTGCTGCTGGGGTGGAGGAGGCACTCGGGTCCGAGCAGGGAGGGATGCAGATGCTGAGGTTTGAGAAACAGAAAACATTGACTGGGTAATCTGGGATGGTAAAGGAGGTTTAGATGGAGAGCCACGAGATGTGGCACTTGAAATCCCAACAGTTTTCCCAATACTTGTTCCCACACTCCCACCTCCACTGCTGCTGCTACTGGTGCCACTGCCTCCATTACCCGCTGGCCCTTCCTCATCTGCATCAGCAATTATGTCACCACAGCCCGTCAGTGAATCAAAGCTCTTAAGAGATGTGACATCGGTGAAGAGGAGCGAGCACAGGCGGTCTACTGAAGGCTCAGAAGGTGGGTCGCCTGTGCTGCAGCGATCCAAAGGGGGTGTAGCAAGGGAAGGGGTGAGGCTGGAAACAGAAGCTTTGGCTTTTTGAATAGGAGGGCGCAGTGGTGAGTCGGTGGGTGTGTAAGGAAAAGGGGAGTCTGGCTCACCAGATGGTCCTGGCATGGCAACACAGTGAGTGGGTGTCATGGTAACACTAGATGTGGGAGTGTCTGTTGCTTGAAGGTTAGGTCGTGCTTCTGCATTTTCATAGTCCTCCTGGTGATGATGTGGAGGTGGTTCAAGGGTGAGAGTAATGTCTTTTACCTTTTCAGAATCAGCAGCATCCTTCTCTTTCTTACCTTCCACCTCTTCTCCCTCTCCCTCGTTTGCTTTTTCTTTACGTCTCCATCTCATGCTGCTAAAAAATCCTTTCAGGCCCCTTCCTCTTCTCACAATCCCCGTTCCCCCATTTTCACCCGACCTAAAACTCCCACGTCGGAGAAGAGAAAAGAAACTCAACGATTTGCTGAGGGACCTCACTGGTCCTGCCTCCAGACTAGCAAGCCCCTCCCCTCGCTGTCCATCAGCATCATTGCTCGTTAGTCCATCGTGTGTTTTGCTCCTCACTAGCTCCACCGATGCTGCCGAGCTGTTTCCATTCAAAGAATTCCCGTTGTCAGAATTCCCGTTGTTTCCACTGTTTGTAGCCCCTTTGTTCCTGAAGGAAAAGAAGCTGGCCATTCCTGAGCCCGTGCGCCGCTTTCCAAAGAGTTTGAAGGCAGCTTTGTTGATTTTCCCCGTAGGCTGGGGGTCACACTGAAGAGCCACAGGAGGCTCCACACACTCCGACTGCACCTCCATTATCCGGTCCTGCAGTGTCGTTTCCCTTGCGTTCTCTGGTTGCCTTTCTATCCGCTCCCTCACTGGCCACACATACACTCTCCCTCTTTCTCTCTGTCTCCCCCCACCCTGCTGTCTGGTGCTCCTTCACTCCCACTCTGACTTGTTTTAACGCCTGCCTGCTGGTTTTCACTGCCTCCCTCCCTCCCATCCCTCTATTTCTCTCTCTCTCTCTCTTCTGCAAGCACACACATATGCATGCTGGGTGCTGTTCCTCACTGTATCCATGGCAACAGGGTGGGCTAAGCAGCTTTCGTCAACGTTGGCAGGGCGCCAGTGTCTGTCCTCCACTCCCTCCCCCATCCTCTTCCTCTTCTCTTCCTCCACCTTGCCTGTCACCAATGCAGTTTGTTCTTTTAATTTGATTGAGTCCCCTCAATTCACTGCTTGCATCCATGCATGCGGGGATCTACTGTGCACGCTCCAGGGTGCTCATTAATCAACAAACACATTCACTGATGTGTACTAACATACTAAACATTGGTACAAAATGCCTATATCAGCATTTTTAATTGGGTTATGAGACAGACTGGAATGACTAATTATAAAGAAACTACACGTAGTTTACATTCTAAATAACCAGGGCTATACATTTTTAGTTTCAAATTTTCACTTTAAACTTTATCAAAACTTAAGTTTAACAGTAAAAGTATTAACACAACCTATTCCACTCAACCTTTTGTTTACAGAGCTGTCGGTGTGTGAGCATGGAAAGTCTCAAAGTAAACAAAGATAATCCTACCAAAAGCCTGAATATAGGGGCTCAGGTGCAAGACTTGCTGACCAACAGAATTAGTGGGCATAAGCTGGGATATGGATTTAGATACAAATATTTCAGGGCTGTAGCATACACAGAGTAAAGTTCCCATCACGGCAGAAGACTCTACAAAAGTAATTTCTTTAAATCTACATCTAACCCTAAGTAAATTTGCAACCTAAAATTGAAGAATATTCATTGTAGGGACTAGAGTCCCCACAGCTATAACTATGTAAACAGATTTAGGTCCCCAAAACACGAGTAATACAGTACAAGTATACACACACACCACATTGGGCGAGACATTGGCTATACACCATATGGTCTCTGGCTCTCCATATGGACACCCAGAGTCAGGTGTCTGAGAGCTATAGAAGCCCATGTAACTGTCCTCCTGTCATCCTAAATCAGAGTTGTGCGTTACCAGTCATGCAGCCAACAATATAATCTTTCTTTTCAGATTAGCTAATCTGTTAGCACATACCTTGACAACCAGCAGGGTTTCCATGGGCATGCTGAATAATTAACCAGTTTTTGTTTTTTACTTCTATGACTGTTGCCTTGTAATGGTTTAGATCTGTCTGAAGTTAAAATGTGAATTATTAGGTTTTATTAAAATTTCTAAGATTTTTCCTGAAAATGATGATTGTATGCTGTACATAATCTTAAATGCAGCAAAAAAGAAAAGAAAGTGTGATCCAGTGTGAGTGCACTTTTTTATTGCCTATTTACCCCACCAACCCCTTATGAATCATTCTGATACCCCGACCCCCTTACAAACCTCCTCTACCATCCTTCCTTCCCTCTCTTTCTCCTTTTCTCTCCTCCTCATCCGCCTCCTCCTCGTTCCCCTCTCAGAGGCTGTAAGCACAGGCTTTCCTCTTCCAGTCCACTGCTATCAAACAATGTCTGCATTCATGAGCCCAAGGCAACACACACACACACCCACAGATCTGCAGACATGCTCACACTCACACAAACACATTTTGAGGGTTTCCCCAGAGTGAAGCACTGAAGCATATCTTTCTTATCCTCTCCCACTAGCAACAGATAATCTGCAGACAGCCAGTCACCCCGTGTTCAGGTTTTCAGGTGTATCAGATACCCAGGCAGAATGCCCTCCAGCCACGCTTGCGAGTCAGCTGGCTACTGGATAGACTTGGAGCTGATTCTGAGCAGCAGATGGCCGGCGGATTGATAGGTGGGAACCGATGAGTGGCTTCAGTTATTACATGATGAGACAAAGGATTTTGCTCAGCTTCAGAGGCGGAAATCTATGCGGCTTAAGACATTTTAACACCAGTAAATTATTAAAGCAAGAATATCACTACAAAACAGCCAAGACCATTATCATAAATCTTGTGGCAAATTTAATTGTTTTGTAAGTGCTACATTTAGATGGATTTGGAGCGAAAGCGACAGAGTCTAATTAGTTAGGACAGAATTGAGATGGTGCGTATATGTAACATGAGCTGCAGTCTGCAGGCTTTTATGGATATGGGACAGGTTTGGTGAGTTTAGCTGTTGGGAAATGCAACATGTGCTCTCTTCAGTTGTTCAATACATTGTCTTTCTGCTGTGAAAAAGACAACAGACGCTCGCATGCAACAGGAGAAGCACATACCCTATTATCCCCCCCCCCCGCCCCTGTTTAATTAGGGTTCCCATTTCAGCCCCCTGAGTATAGCTTCACACTTAGTGGGACAGTTAGAGGACATTTTCTCTGTCTGCATCTCTCATCGTGCTGCCTGTCTATATGCTTTGCCTGTATGTGCATGCACTAAAACACTACATGTGTCCAACATACTTACATGTTGGGTTTTTTTAGACTTTATATTAGGACAGCAAAGTTTGATTAAGATAAATGTTTAGTTTATTTTCTGTGTGTGTATAAGGTAGTCCTGTGTATGTGTGTGTGTGTGTTGGGGGAGGGGCCATGGATAAAAGTTGGATGGATGAAAATGTTTTTTATGAAAGAACTAAATGCTTAATGTAGTGTTCTGTATCAGTTACTGCAAATGCAGTAAAAGAGGGAAAGATTTTGTTACCATAGTAGAGTAAAAGAAAAACAAACAAAGAACAATCACACTTCTTCTGCAAAACCTAAAAGATATGCAAACAACTTAATGGTAAACGAAATACATTTGTATATTGCGTTCAGTCATGCGAGGAGTGGCAACCCAGACGCCTCACACTTTCCAGTAATGCTCTCTCTTTCAGTCATGCTTTAATCCTTTTTACTTTATTAAAGGTTGCATCCTAATCATCGTACTTTAGTCAAAACTAGTTTCAATGAGACAAATAGTAGAAATAGTAATACCAATATGTGTCAATGATCTTGATGTAGTTTAGAGTCTTTTTCATAATGTTTAACAAGTCTGTGGTCAAGCTGATATATCAGGATGATAACTGTGAATCAGCTTCCTCATAAACACACTCTTTGGGAAGAAGCGCTCCACTATATTTTATCCATTGGAAATTCAACTTCAAAATGAAAAGAATAGCTGACTTTTGAACTAAACTGTATAGACTCATTGGGTTTTACAAGATCAATTTAAAAGAAATAAATTGAGAAAAAATCTTGCTACTCTATTTTTTGTGCCCTTTTGTACCTAATGTATATTTGAGGTTACAGAGTAATGTTGATCTGCACCTTAGACAAACAGAAGAAACCAACAGGTGGTTTTTCAGAGCAAATACATCATTTTTCTAACAGTAAGAAATATACTGCAAACATATGCATTACTCTAAGTAGGATTTTTGCACCAGAGTGTAGCTACAACAGGATACATGTGATAGACACATCAAATGCTAACATGCACAGAAAGCTTAGGTGTGGCTGATCATCCATTAGTGGTTTATTGTCCAAACAAGCTGGCATTGCTGCACAGGAAAGATTACACACACACACACACATGAATCACACACATTCTTGTCCTGTTAGCCAGGTTGTTTTAGGACAGGGGGGTCTTCCAGCTTTGGATTAAACTAAGCTACAGTGTGTGTGTGTGTGTTAACACATTCTAATTTGGGTCCACACTATAAAAACCATCAGGATTAATTCCTGAGGTCTTTTGTTACTTAAGTGAACAATGGGGAGTGGTATACACACTCTTATTAAGCTGTCTAGAGACCAGCTTCCCAAACACTTTTACATTCCAGAGACTTCAGTGATTTGGTGAAAAATATCATATATTCATTTATGTATTTTGTGAATGGTAGAATCTACCTCTACCTTGAAATAAACCCTCATTAAATAAAGTAAATAACACAAGAACCATTCAAATCCAAATAGCAGCGCAGTCCTTTTCAAATCATTCATCTTATAAGTTATTTTTCTGCCTGCAACAGACTTTTTTTCATAGATCAGAAATATATTTCGATCATGAAAACATACAGTACACATTTCTTTGAAGTGCAATATGCTGTGGCCATGTTTTAACACTGCAATTGGCCATTAAGGATCTCGGTCATGTGATAAAGAATGGCAGTCATTAACTATCTAAGTAAGTAGAATAGTGCTGCTGCCTATTTCAAGTAATAATAATAATAAAAAAAGGGAAAAAAAAAACCAAAGAACTGTTGACCCTCTGTATCTCTATCTGGCTGAAACACCACACAACCATAGCTGCTTGTTAGTCCCACTATATCTAATCATGTTAGCTGTAATTTCACCATAAAAGTCATAACAAAAAATCAGATTACCGCCCACAACAACACACACAACCAGCATTGTGCAGGTTTATGTATAGTTTATGTACATACAAAAAAGAACATGGGCATTTGTGTGTGTGTGTGTGTATATGTATAGACATTTTGCAAGCATACCGGATGCATTTATGTTCAGTGTTAGTACAGTCTTCTGGCCTTGTCATAGGAAGTGTTCTACCAGAATGGTGTGCAGCACTTATCTGAATGATTCAAAAGCCTAGGAGAGCCCTCAGCAGCTTGTCTCTGGAAGAGGCTTCTCAATGTTTAATGCAAGGTAATGGGCCCAAGTAGGCTATAGGAAAGCCTTTCTAACAGAAAGCACAGACAAAAACGTTGAGGTGGATTAACCTGACAAACATTTGCACCTTGAGACAATCTCTTAATACCATTACACTCGCTGCCTAATCTACATGAAAACAAATAAACACTGTAAATAAGAACTTGAATTTGTCCCTGATACAGCATTGTGTTTCTTGTTTAGCTCACCCCAGTCATCAGTTATAGTTGATAAGGCTGTTGACATTGAATGAACAATGACTTGCTTATTTGCTCATAGACATGGATTTGTTTGAGGCTAAACGGGACTTTGTCCGGCAGCTGAAGACGTGTTTGCACAAATCTCCATTTATCTTCACAGCATGTGGAGGAGGTTAGGAAGGGGGTGTTTGAGAAGGAAGTAGTTTACTCCCAGTGCTGCAAGTACCGATTCAATAAAGTATTCATTGGCACGCTGGCTGAATGAAACACAACAGAGTTTGATATTTTCTTAGCAGGGGGCACCGTCTATCCCGACTTCCTCAAGGTTCACGTCTCATCATGCTGCTGCAAACTGACTGATGAGGTTTTTTGTAAAGTAGATCTAATCTAGTGCAGGTCTAATCCATTCTGAGCTCTGATATGAAGTTACATCAGTCTGGAATTAACTCAGAACCATTTTGGTGTTTATAAATGAGATCATTACAGGCTGAGCCAAAACATACAGTCTGGCTCAGAAATGAAGCTGAACTTGTGGCCCAGATTCACATTCTACAGGCACTGGGACCTCTTCAGTTAATCTAACCCAGATATGAAAGAGTGTCAATCTGCTGCTGCAAGACATTACACAATACCTTTGGTAGATGTTGGCCCAAATGTCTCAAAACTATGTCAAAATCTGTTTTTAGAAACAAGTACTTTTTTCTATTGTTTAGCAGCCTAAATATCAATTGTTGTAAAAATCTAAAAATCTGAAAAAAAAAGATTTTTATGTGAAATGGAACAGTTTTGTAGTTAATCTTTTATGCATCAATAACAGCAAACCTATTGATTTCAGGCCCAGTTTGTTCTTCCTGTATCTGTGCCAGTAACCACAGATCAGGGTCAGCTGTCATAAATAATAAGTCACCTACATGGCAGATGGATACGATCAGTGGGATTTGAGGTTTAAAACACATTAATAAATCAGATTATCTGATCAATGCCAGAATATAAGACAGGTTTATATGATCAGTGTGGGCAACGGTTGACAGAAGATGCTCTTTAGAGTCTGTGGCCACAATAATAAAAACTCTGCTGAAATGGCAAAAATAATGGATGAAAGTTCACTTAAGTTGACTTGTGTCAGCAACGAGAACTTGAAAACAGTTCTTCCTATATTCATTTAAATGGGCTAAAACCAAACCTGATACTTGAAACATTAACACAGTTTTCATAACTTTTATTTTGTCAAAAAAAAAAGGATAAAGACTTTGCAAACTGCCTGGAAAATAAACCGAACCGCATCAAGTCAGATTAACACAATTTTGGTACATGATTTGCCCTGTAATATATCATGAGGTAGACTATGATGTTCTACTTTTTATTTTTTTCCCTAATCGGCCCTACAAGAGCAAAATCAGCTCAGAAATGTTAGATTAGGTTGGCTTCCAGCCTTTGGGTGAAATTAAACTTTTCCAGTGCCAGAAAATGTGCTTTTCTCTATTTTTAGAGAGAAAAATAACTGTTGAAAGTACATAGGTCATGTATTTTAAAAATGATTCATATAACTGAAGAAATTACAATAATTTTTTTTTAAAGTAATTTATTCTCTTATTCTGTTCATGAGTTTCTATAGTGCTTTTCAACATTCATTAAAAAAAACAAAACAATCTTCTCCACTATAGGTGCAGTATATGACATTATAATGAGGCTTTCCATAGAGATTTAGACTATACACACATACAGCTTCAGCCATTTGGCCCGTTCAGGACCATTCCATGATCAGCACATAATCACATACAGAACCACAGCTTCTCCTTTCACACGCACTTTCAGTAAGCCTTCTCACTCAACCACGTTCTTCTATCAGAGTCCAAAACAACCTCCTCTGTTTGGTTTCAGCAGGTCATTCGTGCCACCCCGAACTCCAGACTGACCACAGCCGGCTCTTCTTTGGCGACGCCGCTGTTGTATGTCCCTTCCAGTTCTCCGTAGCTCTGCTTTCTGCTCTCTGTGCCGCTGCTGCCCTCCACCGTCCGCTCCGTGTCCGTGCCCTCCGTGGCTTCCTCGCCCACCTCGTCCTGCTCGTCGTCCTCCTCGTGATGCTGCACTTCTTTGTGGTTGATGGGTGCGCCCAGAATGAGGGAGTCGGGGCGTGGCGGCAGGGGGTTGGAGCGCTGATCTCTGGTGGGAGGAGGCGCAGGGGGATCAGAGGTTGCGACGGGGGTCACGCCAAGCTGTTGGAGCCTCTGAATGCAGAAAACATGTAAAGAAAACACGGAAAAGTTTTATTCAAATAAGCTTTTTTAAAACATTATATGATAACTTAGTGTTTCAAGAAGGACAATATTGTTGTTAAAAACAACAAAAAAGTGACAACGTAATGTATACCAAGCTATAAAACATGCTTGTTCGGGATCACAGCTATTCTTAGTGAAAGCAATGCAACAATCGACACAAAGAAGACTTTGGCTCTTGGCTGTTCCGATAAGAATTAGCTTCAGTTTCCACAAAGCAGATACCAAGTACTTAAAATTCAAGCCTTTAGATGCTGAACTTTTTCAGAGAAAATTCTAAATTTTGACATCAAGAATTTAAAAGGAGGGGTTTGAGATAAATTGTCATTATACTAATTTATCTCATGACTTTTGTAATACTTATATTCACTGTATCTCATGTTTTCTAAATACTCAAGTGATTATAGTTTATCTGTGATTTGTGCTGACGCGTTCTTCCTCAATATGATATGGTGTATCATGGGACGTGCATCATTGACGGCACGGCTGACCTTCAGGTCACCGTGACTGGTCCTCTCTTCGTCTGGACTGCGTCACCCCAGGAGACAGTCCGACGAGGCAAGATACTAAATCTACAGTTTAGGAAGAACAATCTAATCGGTGTTTCTTCGTGAAGTCTACAGGACTGGGGTTTAAGAAGGACTCTTATCTTGGGGTTCATCAGAATCCCTCCCGAGTTTTGCTCTGTTCAGAGCTTTCAGAGCCAATTGCAATTGGAAAATTCTCTGTCAGGTTTATTCTCTTACTTTTGCACAATACACTTTGCTAATCTTTTTCAACTTATCCAGACCCTTCCACTTGAGTGTTTTATTTTTCCCTCGACAAAAGGCATACTGTAAATGAGAAAAATGTTGAATATAGACCAGAGTTTATGATGGGACTAAATAGGGGTGTGAAAAAACTTTTTAATAAATCTTTTTTTGGTTTTTTTCCTCAAAAGAATTTTTTTAATTTTTAAAAAAAAATTTTTTTTTTTACATTTTCTTAAATACTTGTCTGAGCGTTAAAGCAAGTAGAATAAATGTCTGGCTGCTGTGTTGTGTTTTTTTCCAAATTTAAACGCTTCATTTTCAGCTGGTTCAAATATATTCCTGCTGAATAAATCTTGAAAACTGACTCACATGTGATGTGCAGTTTTTTGGGGGGAAATGTGGTTCCTGATTTAATTCTATCACATGGTCTAGGGTAAAAAAAAGGAAACTAAAAACCTCAAAAATGGGCAATATCGAAGTATCGCAAGAATCATAATTTAAAATCGAATCGCACAAAAAAAAAAAACGCATAAAAATCGAATCGGGAGGAAAGCATATCGTCCCAGCACTAGGGCTAAATTTACTCATCTCTTTTGCACATTGAAAGAGAATCGGCAAATAGCTGAGAAAGTACTTCAGTACTTCCTCATCAGCTCAGTAGGGTGTCTTTCAAACTCCATTTCCCTCATAAACTTTGAATAAATGTTTAACGCATTTGGAAATCAAGCACACCCTCTAACTTAGCAACAGACACAAATTCTGACATGAGGTGCCCAAACATTTGCATGCTGATGTACAGACTACTACTTCAATGCATAAAAAGAATGCAGCTTACATTCTCCAGTGCATGCAGCGTGCTTTCTGTCTTCTGACTGTTCTCTCTCAAAGTCAAAATGGTTTTGAGGATTGACTGCCGGGGGTGCATGGATCGATCAAACTGGTGGTACATGTTCCTCCAGAACCTTGAAAGCACAGGAGTACAAGAAGATGCAGATAAAATGTAATTTTTCATTCAAGCAATTCATAATAATGCAGAAAAAGCAGACAGGTGAGGAATCCTGTACTGACTTGAAATGGTAGGGCAAGCTGGAGGGCTCCAGCACAGGGTGTGCTTCAGAGAACGCAGGACTGTAGAACGGATTCAAGTAGTTCTGTTTTTCGCTCATTAGATATGCCCACAACGAGTGAGTCCGCTCTCTCAACCTGGTACACAGAATATCACTTAAATGACATCCAACATACAAATATATACTCTGAATCTTGAAGTTTGCCTCAATGTCACATTTTTTTGTGGATCACATCGAAAAATGGGAGTAGTACAATTACATCAACTCAAAATGATATTACAGATTACAAAGCTTCAATGACACTTTCATACACAGGATTCTCCCAGTGGGTAGAGTTCAGCACATTCATACTTACAGGAAGGACAAGTAACATCTAAAAATGGGGATTTGTAAACCGATAGACGATAAAGGCTCATCTGAGTGTTTCAACTTTTTGCTGTTGTTATGTTTTGCTCATGTGCTGCAAACGGCAGAGTAATTAACACACCCAGATGAGAAAATAGGACACATGCTGTGCTTGTTTACTCTCTATTCATTCTCACTGAACAGTGTCATTTTATTGTTTCATCCTCAGGATGCAACAAACAAAACACAACATTTATTTAAAGTTTTAAAGCATCCAGATTCAGGGATCTTTTTGCAGAGAGAAAGCATTTTAACCCATCATTACATCATTTTTTGCTTTTACAGTTATCAGACCATGCTTATTTGCAGTTACCACTGAGTGAGGAAGCTTTTTTCTAGAAGCATTAAAAGCAATTGTGTTACAGAAATGTCCTGTGGGTGTGCTGGACTTACTGCATCTCCTCTCTCTGCTTCTGATTGTTGCCAAGGAAGTTTCCATATTGGCAGGAGTGGACGTGTTCATGGATCTGCAGCAGGAACCACTCACTGAACTCAAAAGCCTGAGGAGAGCGCTTTCATTATATACACAAGGCACTTTGCAAATAGACATGCGTTTGTGTTGCCATAAACTTCAGGCTTTTAAAAACACACCTGTGGAAACTGCTCTGTCAGCTGCCAGACACACTCCAGGAACTGAGTGAAGATAGGAGACACTTCCTTTGGATCCCCATCCAATTGGTCACACCTTGCAATATAATTAATATATCAAATACATATAAGATGCTCTAAAACAGCAGCAATACAAAAAGGAGTCCCTGTTTGAGTCTCTGAAAACTCACCTGTCTGTAAACTTGTGACCAAAAGAGATCCAGTCTTTCTCTATCAGTACCTACAATAAAATACAAAAAAAGGTTTAATGCAACACACACACACACACACACCTGCATTATTCTTCATGCGTTTGTGGGTCATACCATGAAGCCTTTGATGGTGCGATAGTAGGGGTCCATGAGCAGCGCTCCTAGGGAGCAGACTTGGGCTGTTCTGTCCCATCCATCAGAACAATGAACCAACACACTGACTCCTTCCACCGTCACAGCCTGTGAGACAAGAATGTGGGCAGAGAGCGGAGGAAAAAACGAAGAAACAGTTAATGTATGCGATTGACATGTGGAGAAAAGGAGATGGGCCAACATCTATCATAAAACAATAGAATTACCTTGCACAGAAAGACAGCTGCATCTACTACAGCCTTGATATGCCGCAGCCAGCCGCTACCTTCTAGTCCTACCAGGTAGTCACTCATGGACAGAGACCGAACCCCAACCACTAAGAGAAAGAGTAATTACACGTTCATTTTCAGCTAAATATGCCCTTCTAAATCTATAACGCAACAGAGTTCTGGTGTGGAAAGCAGCACCTTCTAGTAATTTCTGCAGGCTAGTCCTCATTACGTGGATGTTTTCAATCCCCACAAACTGGAAGCGGATGTTGGAGTAGTTGTCTTTATTCTCGTAGCCTTTACCTGCAGCTCGGTTTGCCAGCGCATTCAACTGCAGGAAACGACGACACAGATTAAAGAAAAATACAAACAAATAAAAAACATCTAGAATTCTTTGTGTCACCCGCTCACCTTTGGCCTTGTATCCATGACGTAAACAAACCGGCTGTTGTGATTGGCTTTGCTGATGGCCTGCAGCATGCTCTCATCCTCTAGGCATCGTGCGCTGAACCCAGAAAGAGGCTGGCTACAGCGACACACTGCTGCCTGCCACACAGTTCAGAGAAGGCAGTTATAAAAAAAAAAAAATAAAAAAAAAAATAAAGATAATTCACTACATTTCAGTAATCATCTCCGTCCATGGGGTTGCTAATATTTCATCAACTACTAAACTGTAGAAGCAGTTTATTTTGCCTTTTTAAAAAAACAAAAAAAAACAAAAAAAAAAAAACACAACAAGGAAGTTGAATACCTCACGCATGATAAGCTACATGTAATGTGGAACACAAAAGCAGGCAGAGCTTCTGCTTTCCTAATGTTCCTTAACCGGTAAATCAGGAATCCGACAGGATTGTGACGAATGTGGCAAAGCTAGTTATGCAAACCTTGCTCACCTCACCCCGAGGAGTGATTACAAAGCAGAAATCTAAGCACAGCTGCATTAAGTTGGTTTAGTACATGCAAGTTAAGAGACAGAAACTCTTTTCCGAGTTGGCATTTTTATGTGCTTTCATATAGATCCACCTAAAGAAAAAACTGTCAACATAATCCCAAGTAAATTCTAATAAAAATTGTCCTCACATTGATAGAAAACAGGTAAATACCACACTCACATTCTGCAACCCTACAGCCTTCTGCTTGTGTTAAAGTGGGACCACTTCTTTATTTTATACATGATAATAAAGCATTATCTTTTCAAATGTCAACAAGGTTAAAAAAGCTCTATCATACTAGATATCAAAGGACTAAGTGCAAGCTAATAAAATGAAAGCATGAAATGTCTCGTATACTAAATGTATCTTTAGGTACCTTCTTCTCTTGATAGAAATATGTGAGGACAGGAAAGCGTCCTTTGCTTCTGAACTTGGAGCTTCCCACAATGATCGGCTTACTGGCGGTGATTGGAACGTAAAGGTCCCGTGGATATGTCTCACACACCTGGCAAACACACACACGCAAAGCATTTGCGTCACCTGCTGGTTTAGTTTAGTTATAGTTAAGGTGAATATTAAAATCACACACTTGATTCCATTTCAAAGTAAATATTTGTGCTTTATCAAAGTTTTGCAGTACAACCAAGTCATTCTGGAAAAACAGTAGTGAATCTCTAACGCCCTCTTCTGGACCAGCGTTCATGATGTTTTTATAATGTTTAGTAATGGTGAGCTGGTTTAATAAATAAGTTACAGCTTCACAAAAAACCAGCACATTTACACAAAATGCAGCATTCAACAAAGTCTATTTTATCTTTGTGGTAGAGGTTAAAAAACTGTCTTTACTGTGTTTATCCATCATGTTTCTTAGGCTAAAAAGATTTACGGTTACTTATTCAGCCTGGCCTGCTTATATTGATGTCCTGCATGTAAATTTGAACAGCGCCTCCAGACACATTGCTGAATTTATAAACGTTTTTCTGCTTCTCAGAATATTCCAGATGCACAAAAACTGTCAGAAATGCAAAGCAGCCTGTTTTGCATCAGATCAGGAACATGTAACAGATTAGTAACTACCTTATACTCTCTGTTGACATCAGTCATCTGCCACTGGTCACAGGGGACGCCCATCCTCTCAAACTCTGCCCCCAGGTCGATGAGCTGCCATCCTTCCTCTCTCTGCTGGTCGTTCTGTTTGGGGTTGTAGGAGAATGCATAGAGCTCCTCGTAGTTTACTGCAATGAAAATGAAAAAATGCCTCAAAAATATGTTGTAGATCTACTTTTCCATAAATGACAAGATACAGAAGCAGCGCAACAGACACATGGGAGATGAACAATAGTGCAAAGATTTGTCACGATGGGGAGATAAAAAGACGTTTGCTCGACACAGACACAGTGAAACCCACCTGGCCGTAGAAGACACAGCAGTGAGCTGTAGATGTCGTGGCAGTCTCTTTCTCTTTGTACCACGAAATGAACCACCCGGAAGTTACGACAGTGAATGACCAGAGGACAGCCTACAGTGGTTAGACTGCGCTTCTCCACGGAGGCGATATGGTGGTGCAAAATCTGGAGAAAAAAAATGAGAGAGAGGTGGATTATTTTCAGAGGAGGCTGGTTATAATCCACTGTGTAAAGGAATCCCTGTATATTGACAGCACATAAACCCTACTGGTGCATGAAACCATACAATATAGTGTAAGAAGCAATCAAACTGAGCTCTTTCAATAAAAATCATAACCACCAACACAAACGATGGACTAAAAAGATGATCAAACCCTTTTTGAATTTCATGATGAACCTCAGGGACACTAAATATTCAGTATGTAAACAATAAAAAACTGGTTGGGAAAACTTGCATTATGGATTTAACCTTGTACTCAAGTATTCTTAAACTTTTCCAAGAAGACTTGAAGGTAGAAATCTTTAACTATTCAAAAAAAGGCACAATATAGAATTAACAAGCAGTAAAAAACTTACACTGATCAGCCACATTAAAATCCCTAACTGGTGACCTCTGCAATGTAATGTTCAAGGAATCCTTTGATCCTGTCATTAATGTGGGTGCTACTTCAATAGGTACCATTCATCTGAAGTATGAACGTACCACTTCATGGTTACTGCAGCCTCCCACTCCAAAGTAGTGAGACCCTAGACTCATGATTGGCTTGAAGAACACAAAAAAGACCCCAATCTGGCAACTCCACAAACTCCTCAGAGCGTGATCCTTTAAAGCGCCATAAAAAGTGCTGGGAAAAGTCTTATCCTGACAGTACTGTGGTGTGCACAAAAGGAGACCTTCGTGTTTATCTTGGATTTGCTAAACTGTTTCAACATCATAATATCATAAAGTTTAGAGGAGAAGAAGGTCAAATTCAGCACATTATCATATTAATTAATGAATGCAGCTTGAGTCCCCAAACCATGGGAAATCATTAAAATGCACATTCATCAGCATTGGTAATGATAAGAATAATACACTGACACAAACAGGAAAACACACACACACACACACAATCTAAATGCTGATCCCACCAGCTGTTAAGGCAGACAGTAACTTCTCTGCTGTTTAATATTTTATGAGGCACCATAACATTCTGACAAGCACTCATTGTCCAGAGTGATCATAAAATTACTTCACAACACACAGAGGAACCAGCAGGCACAGAGGGACAAAAATATACTCGGTTAACAAAAAAAACTAAGTAAAAAGGTGTTTCCTTTAACTCAGCAAAGAAGCAGGAAGGATGGTGAGGATGAGGTCAAGACCCAGAATTTGCTTTACGCAGCATTTTGAACCACACAAACCTCCTCCAGTGCAAAGTAGGGCACTGGTTTTCCAACACTACATAACAGGATTTAAAAAAAGGGGCAGCGATGCAGCATGCATTAAGAAAAACACTGTTTCACCAAGTATGTAAACTGCCTTACTGGCTGATATGAATGAAAATGTTATCACAAATAATTCTGTATTGGGAACAAAATCAAGCATATCAAGGGTTCTGATTTCATTACATGAACCGTTGCACCTAATTTCCTCAAGAAAAATTCTCAATAATTTCTGTTCTCGGATGGCTGCTCTGTGCCGATTACAGCTCTGATGATCCCCTACTTTCAAATCTTGATTTTCTTCCACGCTTCTCTGATCCAACAACTCTGCTGCATTGCAAAATAATAATAATAATATTTTTAAAAAAAAACTGCAAAACATCAGTGAAATGTGTCACACTGCTACAACTGTGATCCTCTTTCGTGTCGAGGTTGAAAACAAGCATACACTTCACACACACAAACCTAACAGAATGCCCTGCAACTCTTTAATGTGGGTTTCTGAAACTCTATCCTACTTCCTCCAGCCGTACATAGGTTTGCATTTTCTTTCACAGACAAGTGCACTACCTCAGATTGCACCCTTTGTAGTTGTGCCTCCTCGTGGCTACAGAGAGGCATCAGCAGCATCACACCAGAGCTCCAGCTTCAGTACAAATGGCATTCATGTGCAACTGAAGCATCAGTGGAAATCTTGACTTTTAGATATGAACACCTGTCTTTTACACATTTTCACATGGGACAGGTGGACCTAAACTACTCACCCAGACTTCCTGTCCAGCAGAGGTTGAATTGTTAGAGCTGCTCTCCACAAAGATGAGATGTGTGGCTGTGAGGTACAGTGTGCCATTGGTGGATTTGTTGCTGAAACGATCCACCAGCTGCACCTGCTCCACCTGCAAAGACACAAGCGCATGTCAGTCGTAAATAACTGATGAGCAATAAAGTTTACTTTTTTGGGGGGCTTTGTGTAAACATGATATAATGAAAGGAAGAGAGATAGGAAAGACAGCTGATGCAAAATTACTGTAAGTTGCACTTGGCACTGGTTCTAACTGGAACATCACGCAACACTGACCAGCTGGCTTTCACAACCATTTGGCAGATCTTCTGTCAGTGTAATCACAAGTGATTTTTGAACAAGGGAGAAAAAATATAACGATGGCCATGCCAGGAAAATCTTAATTTTACTACTTCTAAGTCAACCCAGCTCATTCATAAGAACACAGACACTGATTGTTGGAGACATGCGAGGAGAATATCTACAAAAGTCACAAATTTTCTGTTGAAGGACCATACGATTCCTGGGTTCCTGCTGATAACTGTCCAATTCCATGATTCATCACACTAACGGCCCTTGTGTTGAGTCAGATATCCTCTTCCTTCTTGCCCCCTGTTGTCAGAAATGATGCAACGACTGACTGTTTCAGTTTCCAAGCAACCCTGAGGATCAGCTCTGTCAAAAGCAGGCTTCTTACAACAAACAGGAAGTCAGAGGTGTATGAGTGAAAGAGTGAGCTGATAAAAGAGAGAAACATGAGATGTGTTTCCTAGGAAAATACACTATTGATGCAAACTAACTTTTCTTCAAAAAAGCTGGACGGATGGGCTGCAAATGTTTGTTTTGTTTTTTTTATGCAAAAGGGACCCATATTTTTCATTACTGGGTTGCAATAAAGTCCACCCCCTCTGTCTCAGCAAACTATGAATGCCTGTTAAAATGGGGACACACCCTGTCTGCAGGTGATCACACCCACCTAAACCTTACAAAGTACACAAAGAATTGTGTGTACTCTGCGGTCGGGTATGATTGTTCTTAAATTGTGTCACACTATTTATTAACCTGATAAAACCTATTTCCGCATCCTCACTCTCATAAGTAAACATTTTGGAAAAGATTCATTCGTCTTGAGAGCTATGTTTGACTTGTGCACCTAAATTATTATCAGTGCAGTCCATATGTATTTAGATGTTGACACATTATTTGCTGTGCTGGATTTGTACACTATTACAACGCAATTCAAAATAAAATTGGAGCCTGTCCTTTGTAATAAACCTAAAAGAATCCACTTCCATATTGTGAAATTCCTAATCTTTTTAAGTTTTTAAAAAAATGCGCCCTTTCACATCAAACTGAAGTTCACAAGCAGCACACAGAACCAGCCATTTGTCGTCTTCTGAAGCAGGACGAGCCGGTCACAATCGGGCCTGCACTGCAGCGTCTTTGCCTTTCTGGGTGGGTTTATGTTTAATCTGATCTTCTGTAAATGATTTACAAGTCAAACAATGGATAAAAACACTTCAATCTTTGGCACAGGTTAGAATATAGGACTATATGATAAAATTGCTAGTGTACTAATAAAAAAAAAGCTGCAAATCAACAATAATCACAGTGATTACTTCTTCTGACACAGTCAGCTCTGTGTCTGACAGGCCCATCAATGTCTGGTTTTTAAGTAGCTTGATGTCTCCTTGTAGTGTTCAGTCACACAAATGTCGCCCGCTGACTTGAGAGAGTGACACAAACTAATTCAATAACAGGGTATGCAAGTCTTCAGATTACAGAGAGGAAGTCCAGCTATCCGATGCATCGCGGAAAAACACAAACAGCTCATTGATGCTCATCACGTCTGACACTTGGAGCTGCTGGCGACACCTGCTAGCCATCATTCTACTAGATACGTCCACAAACATGCACTGTAGCAGTGGTAGTTGGAAAAACGCAGTGACACTCAAGCACCACGAAAATACTTATTCTTCTTTCGTTTTTTTATAAAGAAAAAAAAAGACAAGGCCGAGTTGCTAACTATCCAATCCATTTTATTAGCAAGGAAATGTTAGCTACCTTAGGCGTTCGGATATGTTCCATTTCTCCGCGTCGAAGCAGCTGTCAGCGCCTTCAAAGGTTCAAACGACACCTTCTTGTAGCATTGATAATAGGATTTCTTCAGCTGCAGCACTATGCACCTTTACTTTTTCGGTGGCAGACGATATGTTTTTATTGTCAATTACTTCACTCCTCCATCCGCGCAAAGTTTACTGCAATTACACGAACGCTGTACACTGTATATTGTCAAAATAAGAGCTATGAAGCTTTCAAAATAAACAATACACAATTTTAAAACCAACTTGTGTTTAAAAAAAACGTTGAATATATAGCCATTTCCTTGGATTAGATTTTGCAGACACATAAGGGTTTATTTACCCGGTCTATGAGTGGAATTGTCGCTTTTATTTTGACGGAAAGACCGGGACCCATTTGTGGTCTTTTCCGTTTTTGTTTGGCAAGCTAGTTACAACGGGTCACTTAGCGCATGCGTGAGTAGTCACGGGATCAAGTGACGGGATTCAAAAACCACAAGGAATGATGGTAAACGTAGTTGAGAAAAGATTACCCAAAATGCACCAGTACTCGAAAAATACCAGGCGGGGAATAAGAAAAGCAATACCATGCGGGAACTCACCCTGCGATAACTGACAGTATAGAAAATCTAGGAAAGATTTAATAGATTGGGAAAGAGCGGAAGGCTGCTGTGGAAACGTCCCGTAGTTATTTAGTAGACGGCAGAT
This sequence comes from Leptatherina wallacei, assembly GCA_028567055.1. Taxonomy (NCBI): domain Eukaryota; kingdom Metazoa; phylum Chordata; class Actinopteri; order Atheriniformes; family Atherinidae; genus Leptatherina; species Leptatherina wallacei. Next base: position 16,470,262 of record JAOXYM010000019.1, read on the forward strand.
TTCCGTACAAGCATGGTTTGAACAGAGATAAGTCCAAGGCTTTGGCCCTCACGCGGGCAGGAAGGCTAACTGACATTTGACGCTATATTGCGTTAGCTAAGTCCATATAGCTTATATATATTAAATGTGTCCCTCTTAGGAGAAAATGTCAGGCTTTAACTTTGGATCGGGGACTCTCGGCTCCACCAGCACCGGTGGAGGGTTCTCATTTGGGGCTGTTACCAGGTAATGACAAATTTTATATAGCCGACTTGGCTAACGTTAGCCTAGCTTTACGTTATCTGGTAACACAATGTGCATGACTTGATAATAGCAGACTTTCTGTAAGTTGATGTGTAGGAGACATACTTTTGTGAAGAACACTATAATGTGTGATGGAGATTCCCGTTTGAAAGTTTGTCTCCAGACATGCTAAAAAAGAGCAAACAAACAAAAAAGTATTTGGTATAATTGTTTTTAAAATATATCCCTGGTGTTGATCATCCGCACCTGGATAACTCAGTCTTATTACTAAGTATACATTAAACCCTAACTTATTTGTCAAATCCGGATTTTATGAATGTTCAGGAAATTTTTATGCCAAAAATTGTAATTTACTTTTATCCTGTTTAGTGCGCCTGCAGCCAGCACTGCCGGCTTTGCTTTTGGGACTGCTTTGGGAACAGCGGCTGCGACCCCTGCTTCCACCATCAGCACCACTCCATCTCTTGGTCTAGGAGGCAGTCTCTTTGGTCAGAAACCTGCTGGAGGGTTCTCTTTTAATACACCTGCCTCAAGTAATGACATCACACATGTGGAGCAAGTTACATGCAAGCATTGAAATAAATGCCTGTGATTGCGGTTTTTCACCATGTGTTCACCAATGACTGGGATATTATTTTCTTTCAGGTGCTGCTGCACCCGCTACAGGCCTTACATTAGGTATATCTGTATTTCTGGCACTGCTTTTAAGTAAGATTCATTAATCCCAAGATTTTAATCTCGTATATATTTTCTCTCAGGTGCCCCAGCTTTCAACAAGCCCACTGCCTCAGCAACACCATTCTCCCTCAGCACCACTACCACCCCCTCAACTGCTGGAGCAGGTTTAACATTTGGCTCTGTCCTGACATCCATGGCTCCACAGCAGCCTGCAGCCACAGGGTTCACCCTCGGCCTCGGTGGTGCAACAGCCTCTACAGCAGTCTCAACAGTACCGTCTTTGGGCGCAAGTCTTTTCTCGAACACAGGCAAGATGAAGCCATGGGGAGGGTCACAGGCTCAGAGCTGTTTTGATACAGTTTATATTTACCACAATATCCCTGATCATTTTAGAAATGGTTCTCTATTTTTCACAATGTTGCATGGACCTCTTACATGTACGCTTACTGGGTGTTGCAGGTTTGGGTCAAACCACTCTAGGAGGAGGCGGGTTAACCTTGGGCTCTCTATTGGCTACCTCAACAGCTGTATCAGCTGCTCCTGCCCCAAGTATTGGCCTGGGGGGAGTCGACTTCAGCACGTCCTCTGAGAATAAAAGCGACACGTCCTCTGGTGCAAATGCACAGTATGTCCTTACTAATCTGTATGTGCATGCATCTTTACAGAAGGGTAGAGGCGCTCTCTGCTTTCTATCCTGTGAATGTCTACCTTAAAGGCAATGATCTTTCTTTGTTGTAGTAATCAAAGAACAAAACTTTGTTTTTCTGCCTTTCAGGGACAGTAAAGCCTTAAAAGACGAGAATCTGCCTCCAGTTATTTGCCAAGATGTTGAACATTTCCAGTAAGTATGGTTGTATGTGCATTTGTTACCACTTGGCTGAATGATGAGCTTTAGTGTCAGCTCCTGGCCTGGGTTCCTTTTTTTGCAGGAAATTTGTTAAGGAGCAAAAGCAGGTTCAAGAGGACATCAGCAGGATGTCATCAAAGGCCATTTCTAAAGTCCAAGATGATATCAAGAGCCTCAAACAGCTTCTCTCTGTCAGTGCTAGTGGTCTTCAGCGCCAGGCCTTAGCTATTGACAAACTAAAGTTGGAGACAGCACAGGTAAAACCAGATTCCATAGTTGTCATGGGTATAATTAATATTATTTGCTATATCCAGACCAAACTATTTAAAATAAAATGACTTGAAATGAGACTTGAATTTTAAGTGCAAAGATCTGAGTTTTAGTTGGAAATTTTCCATCACATTTCCCTCAACAACTGACAGTGTTGACTAATGGCCCTTCAGATGTGAAATAAGCTACAAACCGCTGACTTTTCTCTATTTTCTGTTGTCAAGGAGCTGAAAAATGCAGACATAGCATTGCGTACACAAAAAACACCTCCTGGACTTCAGCATGAAAACACAGCTCCCTCAGAGTAAGTGAGCCATTGAACCACACTGTCTAAGCCAATGAAAGGCAAATAGAGTTGTTGAATATGTTGCATTTGAGTATCATTTTTATCATATTCTTTCAGTTAATTTTCTTTGCGTGTGTTTGTGGTACTCTGGTTTTAGTTGAGATACATGGTTTCTTTTCAACTTGTTCATCTCTCATTGGTGCTCCTGACGGTTGTCTGCTTTGTGCTCCTGCGGGGGCAGCGGGGGGTCCTTGTCGTATTTTTGTACAGGTGTAGCAGGTTGATTAGAGTCTGTGGTTGGATTGCATTGTTGTCTATTTGGTGTGTATTTGTCTTCTTTTTTTTTCCTGTCAATTCTTCCTTTCTTTTCTGTTCTATTTCTGTCCCCTCTGGTCAGTTCCAGCAATATTACGTACATGTAAATGCAGTAAAAAAAAACATTATTCAAAACAAATAAATAAAAACAGAATTCAGACTACCAAGAAGAGCTTTTATACCCATAAAGTTCCCCTTGGCAAAGGAAATTGTCTTGGCACTAACCAGCAGCTAGACCATCATTCTCCTGCTATGATGCTGGAAAATACAAGTTAAAAAATATATATATCATATTTTTAGCAGTAAATATCTTTTTTGTGTCATGTTAAGTCAGGATGAGTAAAACCAACCTTACTTGTCTTTGTTGACCTCAAAATATCTGCTTTTATTACTTTATAGATGTGGATATTAACATCTGTCTTTTTTCATTTATATATTTTTCTATGTTTAGTTATTTCCGCAGCCTAGTGGAGCAGTTTGAGGTGCAGCTGCAACAGTATCGACAACAAATAGAAGAGCTGGAAAACCATCTAACTACGCAGAGCAGTGGCTCCCACATCACACCTCAGGGTAAGAAAATGATTCACTTTTAATACAGTTCTGGTTTATTAGTATATTAAGATATAAAGTTAATGAGTTTGTAATGTGGCACAAATGGCAAACTGCTGATCTATTAAAAAAAATAAAAATCTAGAAAATGTCACTTTTATTAATTCTTTGTTTTATTGTCCGAATACATTCCAAAATTAAAGTAATCACATTATTTGGTTTTCTTTTCAGATCTGACGTTGGCCATGCAGAAGTTGTATCAAACATTTGTTGCTCAGGCTGCCCAGCTTCAGTCTGTCCATGAGAATGTCAAGGTTTGTGTTTTTCTTTCATTTCTAGTAAAGTCAAAGGTTAGGCAATGAGCTGTTTCACAAGCTGAATTTGAGGTTGTTTTTAAAAAAAACAAACAAAAAAAAACTGTTTGGATGTTTTCAGCAAATATTTTCATACGGCATCTTGTCTTTCTGTTTATCTCGTAAAACAGATTTTGAAGCACCAGTACCTTTCCTACCGCAGAGCCTTCCTGGAAGACTCAACCGATGTCTTCGAATCCAAACGGGCATCTAACAGGAAATGGCAGAGTGCGCCACGAGTCACAACTGGGCCTGCCCCGTTCTCCAGCGTGCCCAATGCTGCAGCTGTTGCCATGGCAGCCACGTTGACCCAGCAACAGCAGCCAACTCCAGGTCTGACTGCCTACAAGTTCTAGAAAGCTCTCCTCCTCTTCACCTTGTTTAAGATAATAAATGATGAAGATGAGAAACTAAAGTAAACATAGGTTAAAAGAGAGGTTGAGTGTGCTTCTTTGAAGTTATATCTTGGTAGCAAAAAGTTCAAAAGGCGGCAAATGTGATTATTGAAAATAATTATACGGGGAAAAAGAAGGACTTAGCTGGTGCTAAGCTATCTGTGCTTTCTGTCTTAAAGGAGAGAAAGGGAGATTTGAGAGAAATCTGCTGTTTAAGTCTGACAGGAAACCTTTGTGTTGCCTTAGCATTTTATCACTCATTCTAAGGGTTCAACGATAAAAGATTTTTTGTCTTATGCACCTTACAATATTAGAATGAATGCTTTAATACACGCTCGAGTGCACAGTGAACAAAGAGTGTAGTATTGGATTTGAGCCAGTACCTAAAACAAATTCCTACTTTTGATATCTCTCTTTCTCTCTCTCTCTGCCCTCTTCAGTTAGTAGTACTTGTGCGACTGAAACTACTGGGAAAAAATGAAGTGGTAAAGAATGTTATGCTATCTCATTTTGGATTTTCCAATTGTAATTGGAGCTTATAAATCTTATTAGTTAGGGTCCTGTTTTATTCAAACTATCCATAAAACTATCCTACTCTGTTATTGTTGTTATAAAAACAGAGTTGAGGTCATTAGGCTTCTGCTGTGATTTAGATCTAAATAGCAAACGTATTATCTGAGAAGTCCTGATGACGTGTATATGTAGATCTTTGTACAATTGGGTTTGGGTATGCTGTGGGTATTTAAGGCATAGACTTGTTTGATTGTATGCTCCTACTTTCTTAAATCCAGTTGTCAGGTAGGGGAGCTCTTGTTTATCAGATGCCAAATGGTATCAACTTAGTTAAGACTCTTAAACGTGTTTTTACAACAGAATTTATATAAAGATAGTGTTGCCGTTGTTGTTTGAAGCTGCAGCTTGTTCAAGGTCTTATCAGTAATATGCTTTGACCAGGATCTAAGGAATAAATTCTTCCATCAACTTTTAAGATGTGGGAAATGTAACAGACCTGCTTAATAATTACCAAATGTCACATAGCTATAACACTTCCTGTTAAAATCATTCTTTTAGTAGTTTAAAGTAGAATGAGGATGTAACCTTTGTCCACATTGTAGTATTTCGCAGCATAAATCAGAATTCTTGTCTGAGACGTGTTGGCAAATAGCTGTTTTTATTTGATAGGTTTTCAGAAACACACCCAAACACTTAAACTGGCCTTTTACACTAAGGTTCATTGTTTTGAATGCTAAAGGGCACATACCTTTTTTTATGGAAGAGCTACTATAACTCTGTGTCCATAATGTTTGCTATCACATCTATGAGGTGTTAAAGTTTCAGCCATTTTTGTAGGCTTTGGTTTGTTGGCCATTTAATCGGCATATCAGGGCACCAACATATGATGAACAAACTAAGCAAGAAAGTAAGTATATTAGCACATTTTTTGTGTCTTGTTTTTCCCATATAGTTTGATAAAATGAAAAAAAACTTGAAACAAAACATGTAAATATTTTAAAGGCAACATTATGATTTGGATTAAGCTGTAAAGACAAAGTTGAGAAACTTGAACATAACAGAAACGTAAGCTTGACTCACAACTTTCCAATTTCTGCTGCTTTTTTCACATTAGACTGTTATATCTTGTTAGAATGAGCGTGGCTTTTTTGGGGGGGGGGGGGTTGAAAATTCTTCTCCATTTTACTGCGCAGCTAGACATGTGGAAGCTATTTTGAGTAATTGCTTAACCAATCTATGTGCCAAGGAGGGATGCGGCTATTTTACTAGTTCATTGCTTTACCACAATTAACAAAAAAGAAAGAAGAAAAAAACAAGTCCTGTTACCATGATGGGTACGATCCATATTTGTGGGAGATGTGCAAGCCACCTTGGTGCCTGATTTTATTTTTTATTTTATTTTTTTATGTTGCTTTGCTTTTTTAAATTTATTTATTTTTCCCTTTTCTATAAAGCCAAATCAGTTTCTGATTATTAGTTCATTGTGTTCTGGATATACTCTATAAAATAAGCATTCATTGGGCCATTTCTGGCCCCAGAAGTGGCTAAACATTAAGTGATGGCCTTTTTTTTTGTTTGCTTTTTTAATTGTAAAGCTAGATTTCAATGTCTATTGCCAACATAGTGACAGTCTCACAAGTGGCTCAAATCTTCGCTAGACTAAGCCTAATCACAAGTTGTGTTTATTTACGTATTTATTGCTATATTTAATGTGCTTGACTTAGTCCAGACTTGCAACTGCATTTTGGAGAATAGCCAGTATCACAGCAGATTCAACACCTAATGTGCAGTAGGCTTCCACTTACCTCTGGCAGATTGTTGTTTTACCCATATACTTGTCCATGTGCTGGTTGGTTATTGTTGGCCTGGCACTGTTGGGACTTGTACCTCTTTGGACAGAAGGTGAAGGATGCCAAAAGACTCAGGACTACAAATCTAAACTATTTAATTGCCTGAACTGTAAATTTTTCTGTAAGAATTTGTCTTTCATTGACCATACTTGATGCTGTTTACCATTTTAAATAGGTTTTGCTGGCCTAAATAAAGCAGTGTGATTGGTATTTGTATGATCTTGTGAACAAAAAAAAGCTGAAGTTGACAATTTCTTTGGAAGGATCATTTAGATTGGTGAAAGGTGAGCTTTATCTCATTGAATGCTGAAAATACATTGGGTTGGTTGGGTTGCAATGAGGCCATTCCAGTGTTGCTTCATGAAAGCTGTCTTAACCTAAGGGCTAATGTTGGCATTACAGGGCTGGTTCATCTCATTTTCAGTTCATTTCATTGCAGAATGTTGAGGGAGTGTTCACAAGTTTTAATTTCATGTCCCCCCCCCCAAAAAAAAAGGTGATTGTACTTTGTATGGACCATTTCCAAGAGATGCTTTGTTGGTCTAAAATGATTCACATTGGACTTGGGTGCCAGTATGGTACATCAGTGCCAAATGAAACGGATGGGTCAGTGATTGGTGAATTGTATTTCCCACCATTTTATTATATACGGATGCAGTATTGATGTAGATAGTGGTGAGAGCATTAGCACTACGAAAAGATGTAGTTGTGATATAAACTGCTATTCGGTTAATTTACTAAACCAACAAATCAACAATTCATTCATTCTGGAAGGCACTTTGTAGAAAGAGGAAAAATAGCTGGTTTGGACATCTCTTCCGTTGTTAAACACTAAACATTTGTCAGTATTTAATACAGTTTTGGATCAAACCAGATGTCTGAAAGATTTCCAGGTTGTCTAGAGTCTAGACTTTTGTGAAGATTTTCTTGCAACTCAGATTGTCTTCCTCATTTCTTCAGTTACACTGGCTACAATAATGACACTGAAAGTTCATGAAGTTTAATGGTCTGTCAAAGGTCTTTGAACTTGTCGATAGGTGATTGATATTAAGTCACCTTATTGCTCCTGTTAAATATCCTGCATCTGTTAGTAATATGTATGCAAATGCTGTATTTTGATAAATGCAGAATTAATCTCATGTACCTTCTTTTTTTTTTTTTTTTTTTAGACAGGCACATGAACACCTCTACAATTTGTCTTTAGTGCTTGATTTATGTTTCTATAAACACCATTAAGATCCAGAATTTTTATTTAGGATGCCAAAATGAAAAAACTGAAAACATTCAGTATGGTGTTTTAAGTGTTTGGCTGCTGTAGACTCTTTTGAATGTTCCTTTTCACTCTGATTTTATTATTTTATTTAGAAAATTATTATTATTATTATTTGAACTATTGATTTGGAATGTGTTTTTGTTTTTTTTGCCCTTTTGCAAAGTGGTTTTCCTGTTTGTGATTTTTCAAGAGGTACTATAACGTTTGAAGAGCATAAACAGGGTTTACGTGACACCTAAATGAAATAAATGCAAGATGCTAACTAGTCACCTTAAGTCAGGCTTGATCCAACAAAAAATTGTAGCCTGTAATCATCAGATTTATATCCACGAGACCATTCTTGTGGAAAAGTTTGATCACATTTCACTTCAAGCCACAGTTCCACATAGTGATTTTCTTTTTTGACCAGTTTACACTGAAACGCATCCATAAATGGCAATTTCAACTTTCTTATCTAAATGTGTTTTTACTTGTAAAAGTGTGTTTTAAGCATATATCAAATGCCTGTTGAAACAATATATTTAATATATAATATGGTGTGCCTTTTAAGATTATATACAATAATTGTTTGCATTTCTTTTTTTTCTTTGAGCATAATGCTAGTTCATTCACTCTCAGAAATCTTGAAAATTTGGAAACTTGTCAAATGCAGTAGCAGTTAGTAATTAACATCCAATTCTGTTCTTACCTGTTTGTGTTTTATGGAAGTGGAATTGCATATAAATTGACAATAAATCAGTTTTAAACAAAGAAACGTTTGTCCTGGTTTCTTTTTGATTGAAGTTGTTGTAACAGTGCGGATTAATTGGAATCATTCCAAAATTTGATTGCGTCACAAAAAGCATTGCATAGATGGGGAAAAGACAAGTTTCTGAGTGAAAGAACTAGCAGGTTTTTTTTTTAACATTTTAAAATAATATCCCTCCTATTGATTTGCTTATAATTTTTTAAACCTCTGAGAAGTTTATACGCAGCAGGAGTGAAATCGGTGCATTTCATTATTTTCTGAAACACCATATTTGATTGTAAAGAATAGTTACTGTTGCCTGCAATCTTATTCAGCCATTTGTGGACAAATTTGAAGTAGAAAGTAAAGAACAACACCAATATGCAATTTCCTTTTTATTTTTATATACTGTACAAAGCACTTTGCAAATATAGCTGTGCAAATGACAAAATTAGTCTTTTTTTCTGTTCTTGTAAACCTCAGATAAACTCCTGCAGAGTAGTAAAACAGTAAAGTGCATACTCTCTCTGTGCCTCAGGGACCCAGGCACCCTTGGGGGCAGGGTTTGGAAACCCCTTTGCCTCTGCAATGGGCACTAGTTTGGGCTCGTCTACCCTTGGAGGTACTCCCTCTGCTTTTTGTAAATTGGTATTCCATTTCATTTTGCCTTTCCTTTTGCATAAGCTGTCGTTTTGTGTGAGGTTTTCTTTTTAGTTTCCTTGTATAAGTTGTTGGCATGTGTGTGTGTGAGCGAGAACGGTTTAGTCACTGCAGCATTGTTTTTTTTTTCTTCTGTTTTTTTCCTGTTTTTTTTTTTTGGCCTCCTCTTCCTTATGCAAGTGGGGAAGTGCGTTCACACCACAAGAAAACTGAGCAAACTATTGCTGCAGGTCACTGTTTTTGTCTTGGCCTGTCACAAGTTGGATAACCTTTATTTGATTTATTTTTTAATCTGAGATGACGAATTTGACCAGAAGATTTCACCACTTTGTGATGCTAAAAAAAAATATATGGTGCTAAAAACACCTTTTGCACATCAAACTGAAAATCGTCTTGACACTGTGGGAACAGGTGGTCTGAACGCACATTGTCAGTGTGTTCCCTTGGTGGTGTGTTTGGTAAAACCTTTGCTACCTCTCTCCCTTTGGCCTTTGCTTTGCTATGTAGCATTCTGTGGGTCCTCCCTTTGTAGTTTCCAGTCAGAAGTTGAGCAGTGCGTAGCTCCGTATGAATTAGATTGTGGTATTTGTTTTGCATATGTCTGCTAATGCCTGGCTGTGTATATTCCTGAGGCACTGCTCCTAGTGTCGGATGTGTGTTTAGCCCACTCTGACTTCCGTGTCACTCTCTCCCGCAGGTTTTGGTGGTGGGCCAGGATTTGGTGGGGTGGGGACTGGGGGGTCTTCTTTTGCCTTCTCCACCAGTAAGCCCACAGGAGGCAGTCTGAGTGCAGGTACATATAAGCTGTGTATACCACCCGTCACACTTGAGGTGCTGAACTTGAAAGAAAAAAAAAAGCATTAGCTTTATGTACAAAAGCACAGCCGGGATTTTTGAGGAATCCCTGCAAAATTAAAATGAGTTAACAGAGGAGTGTGTATGCACTATAAACGGCAGCGCTGATGGACGCAGTAGGATGAGTTGCTGTGAGCTTCATGACGAGCACACACCCATTGTGCAGTCTTGTAATGTTTGCACACATAGAACGTATAGAGATCATTGTACTGACACTATCGCATTCTATATTTTCTTCTGCATGACCTTCCATGTGTCTTGTCCTCCTTTTTTCTAGGCTTTGGCAGCAGCAGCAGCTCAGGCTTTAATTTCAGCAACCCAGGCATCAACCCGTCCGCCGGCCTGACCTTTGGCGTGTCAACCCAGCCGGCTCCAGGCTTTGCCACAGCAACACCTCTTCTACAGTTAAAGAAGCCCCCTGCTGGTAATAAAAGGGGGAAGAGATAGAGACAGAAGAAACCCCCAAACCCTGTGACCCAGCAACTGACCATTTTGAGGCTTGTAGCAAAATAGTCCGGGCCCCCCAAAAAGCATAAAACAGAACCGAGCTAGAAGAGAGGAAGAGTGGATTTAAGGTGAAAAATCAGGGATGTGATTGGACCTTTCACCAAATAGGATGATCAGTTAGTGGATTGCCTATTTATAATCCTGTTGAAGTATTTGGTTAGCATGAGAAAAATGAAAATCCTTTTGATCATCCAGCATTATCTTTCTCTCATTCTCTAGTCTGCACAAATACGTGATTGCCACACTGACATTTTCTACTTTAGTTCTGCAATGAAATACAAATAAATAACTTTTATTACTTAATTGACTGAAAGTGGAAATACCCTTAGACTTCGTTAGGTGTGGCCGGCTTTGCCCTTAGTAAGGCAGCTGGCACAAAGTCACTTGGCATCATGTAAAGGAAGGGTTTAAAAACAATTTTCTGTCATTTTGAGTCTGATTGAGCCCATTATGTTTGCTTTGAACAGTTTTCTGTTCACTGTGGTGTAACGGTGCTTTGGGGAATGCCACACAAGAACGGAACTGGGTCAGTCATGAAATGTTTAGTTGTTATTGAAGAAATGGTTTAGCCTTTTTTTCCCTTTTTTGTTCTGCGCCTTGAGGTGGATTGGTTGATCTCCTTGTGTTCACACAAACTGTCAATCATAGAACTGCACTCAAACGCTTGTCAAATGATAACTTGGCCCAAGTCTCTTCCGAAGTGGGGTAAGGTAAAGAAGTTTGTGGGATCCTAGCTGGCTGGGGACAACACAGTCCCTGTGTGAAAGTATCATTGTAGAGCGTCATCTGATCCTACATAGTTTTATAAGTATCCAGAAGTGTCCAGGGTGGGATTTTGGGGAGATGCAGTTTTATTTTTGTATCAATCAGAGAAATGACATTTTGGGAAGGGGTATGAGGGGATTATCATATTGGAATATTCCACGGTCAAGTCCACATAACCTGTGTTTTTTGCTTGTTTTTACAGTCCATCCTTTTTGTTTAATAATGTCTTTTAGCCACAGTTTCTTTTCCCCTGTGTGCTACTGTATTATAAGAACTTGGGATAGGAAACACTGTGCTCTTTGTATTCCATGCTCCCAGTAGATGTCATCTTAGTTGAATTCGACTCAAGTATGTTTTGATCAGTTTATACATGTGCTAGAACAAATTTGCACTAGCCAGCGTATGCAACATGTAAGTGATTGTGTGAATGTGCATATATGCCTGTCGCACAAGTATGAATTTGTCTCTTCTATCATGCTGCTTCTGAATGTTGGGGGTGGTTGAAATATTCTTCTCTTTCTTTCTTTTATTTTTCTTTTCTTTTTTTTCTTTCTTTTTTTAAGTTGTCCATGTCACTTTGGTTACAAAATACTGCTAGCTGTACTATTGTTTTCTAATCACAGTCTGTGGAAACCTGTATTTTCAAAATGCTGTTTAATAATAAAATCTTTTGGCTGTTAATGGCAGCGCTTCAATAAATGTGTAGAGACAGAAAGGTTTTTATCATATATTCACAGCATGGGTTTGCAAATGCTCTTCCTTTTGACAATGAAGAGACATGGTTGTACTGGTTTGTACCACTTCTACAGCAGCATTACAAGGCAAGGCAAATTTATTTATAGAGCACATTTCATGTACAGGATAATTCAAGGTGCTTTAAATGCAGAAAAGTACATTAAAACAGAAGAGAAAAAATAGATAATCATGATCTAAAATCAAGATTTTAAATAAACTGAGTGTTTCTGCTGATCTGAGACTTTCTGGGAGTTTGTTCCAGGCATATGGAGCATAGAAGCTGAATGTAGCTTCTCCATGTCTGGTTCTGATTCTGGGAACTGACCAGA
>JAOXYM010000019.1:16482511-16493714 GCA_028567055.1 Leptatherina wallacei
TCTATCTATCTATCTATCTATCTATCTATCTATCTATCTATCTATCTATCTATCTATCTATCTATCTATCTCTCTCTTGTCTTTCTCAACATAGAATGAAATTGATTTTTTTTTAATGGTCAAAGTATTGTTACATTCTTTAGAAATGTCTATTTTATTTACTATATAATATTTAAGTTAGAAAAATCTATTTAAAATGAATTCCAAAATTTAGGAGAATGTACGAGATTCGTCTCCAGTGCATAGTTATCGTATGCTATATCAAGCTTTTAAAGTTATTTTCACTTGCACTATTTCTAACATGACCACAGCATGAAAGTCTAATCTCAAACGCCAGAGGGCAGTACACACTACATGCAGCATTAGATGAGACCAGTCATTGGATGAGACACGAAGTTGAAGAAGAACGCCGTTGTTGCTATGCAACGAGGAAACAACGCACAACCGCTCGGAATATGATCGTTTGAGCCCGCAACAACCTGCACTTTAGTTTTGATCTTTTCGCCATTTTCTACTCAAAGTCTTCACTCTTCAGGTCAGGTAACGGTCTTAAAGACACGTCTTTAATGCGGAAATAATGACATAACAGGTTGTATTCAACCGCTGGCTACTTTTACCATTCCTAAAAAGACAAACGCTTCAAATATAACGTTAAAATGATATTGTACTGTCTTTAGTGAAGCAAACAGACATAGCATCTGCTCTTAGTTTACTAAACTTATCGAAGTGAACATATTGAGATTAAATTGGTTTCTTTACTCTTTAACTAGAGAAGTTTTAGCAATTAAGACACCAGCATTTCGAGTGACTGCCACCTTTACAAAGAGAGTCCCTTTCTTTTGGTAGCCTACCCCTTATTTGGTTAAATGTGTTAAACAGGTAACAGTTTATGTGAATGGCATCTTCTCAAGCACAGTTTGCTACCAGGAAATTTATAATGCAAATCTTTGGTAATTTTTATGCATACCTCTTTAAAATATGTTGCTTTCATGATGAAAGTTAAGTTGATAACATATCAGTATGGAAAGCTTTTACTTACAAGGGAGCTGAAATGATTTTATTTCCTCTCTGATTTTCCTTTTATTGCACGTCATCTGCTAACTAGACTATATTGCAATGCATATATTACAGTCATGCCTCCTCCAGACACGTTCTACTGTGCCCAGCAAATTAACATCCCCCCTGAGCTGCCAGACATCCTCAAAAACTTCACCAAGGCAGCCATCCGAACACAGCCCAAGGATTTACTGGTGTGGTGTGCTGCGTAAGTTTAATCTTTATCAATGCTCTTTCAGCTCTAGGGTAGGGAAACATGACATTACTGTGTTTTATTCCAATCATAATCCCTTATGTGAAACCACAGGTGTTCCAGGCAACTTCACTGTATGAAGAGGCAAGCCCCATTCACCTGTGCTTGTCTTATCTTTTTAGGAGACTGGCTGTAATTAGCTCCCATGGGTTTTGCAGTTAAATATCTGACTCTCTGCAGCAAGACAAAACATGTTAAAACTGATGTGTTAAACTGAATTGTTCAAGTTTTATTGTTGTTGTTCTTTTTCTTTCTCCTGAGGATAGTCACATTGTGTGTGATTGTTTTGGCAGTGTAACTTCAGAAGCTCTCTGCAAAATGCAAACAAACAAACAAAAAGAGTCCCATGTATCTTCAGTAAAAGATGTATATGCCTTGTAAAAGGCTCTGGTATACCTCAGAGAGAAGCTTAGACTTATTCTTCCAGTAAGATTTATCATGAAATATTGTCGAAGTAAGACAAACATATGGATGGGAAACTTGTCATAAACAAAAACTACAGCACACAATATTTAATTCAGCTGGCAGTTTTCATTTAAGGGTCATTAAGTTAGTCCAATAACAACTTATGCCTCATTGAACATGATCTTCCTTTACCACTTAATTTGAATGGTCAGGTTTGGGAAGCAGGTTAAATGAATAAGTAAGACCAGCGTTCAATAATACATTTGTCTTAATAGTGTGAATGTATCCCATCTCAGATACTTCAGTGCACTGGATAAAGGAGTGTGTCTACCTGTTAAGGACAGGCTAGAAATGAATGTTGCTACCCAGAAAACGGACACAGGGTTGACTCCTGGTCTACTGAAGACCCTCCACAAGCAGGTATTTTTTTTCCTCACTCATAATTGTTTTCCCTTGTGTTATAAGTAAAGGGAAACAATCCAAATGGGTTCCAGTTTAATTTACAGTTTTGAATAAGCGTAATATATTCTGCTCTTTGTGTGTTTCTTCATTTTACATTTAGATAGTCAACCATATATACTATTGTAAACCTTTATTTCACCTGTTGCATTTACTGGCATCTTGGTGCAGTATATCCTTTTAAAGAACTGGATATCTGATGTATCCTTACAGGAAAAATCTAAAGCTCATAAAATACTCCCATCTGTTATTCTGGGGGTTTTAAAATTTTGTTCGCAATGAAAAATCTGAGAAATCAAAAGGAAGGTCTGATCATTTTTGTGGCCATAAATCTCCACCAGAGGCAAATCAAGTTGTTGTTCAGGATATAAGCATGAAGGTAATTCAGTAATCCTTAAGTCTCCTAACTCACTTCTTCCCCCGCCCGATCATAGCTGTCCTCCAGGCAACCATGCAGCAAGGAGGAACTGCAGATGAAATGGAATGGCCTGTGCCTTCCAGTGGATCAGCTGGAGACTCTTCTGTCGTTGGGCAGCTTTGACTCAGAAATCGACTGGATGGAGTTTTTTGCCCTGGGCTGCAGTGCTTTGGGAAGGGTGAGAGGTTACACAGGAACCATATATTACCACTTCATCTTGAACCTGGGACCAAGCACAGCTTGAGAACCTCATCTATGTGACTCCATCCAGACCTCTCCCCAGGCTCCAGAAAGAATAACTGCACAAATCCTCTGACTGTGAAAGTCTGCTGTGCTTTTAAGCTAGTGATAAAGGTTCAAAGAATTAGATAGAGCACTAGAGACTGATCAAAGAGACTTTCTTTAAGCATGAAGAACTTCACAGAACATGCCATGGTGTTGGCAAACGTAAATGCAGTTAAGCATTTACAACTCATTGTAAGTAGTTTACATTTAGCTACAGCTGTGTTTTAGGCTGTTGAAGACATTAACCACATGATGGCAGTCTTGTTCTACATTCATTTGGCAAATTTATTAATTTAATTTTGCTATAATCTATGCTTTTAAGTGTATTTTCATGGTGTGTTTGTCATATACACATAATATTTTATGGTTCTTGAATGTCCAAGCATTTTCGTTTTGTCATCTTTTACATAAAATCCTAATGTCTGTGATTTTTGTATTTACTTTCCTAGACCCTTATGAGCTCGATGAGATGTGCTTGTGAGATCCTTACCAATGATGAGGAGGGGGGTCCTGCACGGATCCCATTTGATACTTTTGTCAAACTCTACACCTATTTGGCTCACCTAGATGGAGACTCGCAGGACCACATTGAAAACTTCCTCAGGAGTCTGCAGCCACAAGCGTAAGTGTTATTTTAATGTGTGAAGTGTGTGTGTGCGTGCGGATGTATGCCTCCAAAGAGCTTTCAGACTTTCAAGCAGAATGAAAGAAGGGGTGGGAAATTAGGGCAACTTTCACTGGGTTACAAACTCATGTGCCTTGCTGTCTTTTTTGCAAATAGCCTAAAATCTATCTATTTTATTAATTTCCCTCAGAAGTCAGCTCCTTTGACTTGTCAAAGAAAAACAGTCTTTTGGTAACTTAAAGGGGTTTAATTATTTAATTGGAAAAACTTGAATGTAGATTTACTTTTTATTTTGCACTACTTCTAAATTTTTCCACATTTAATTTCTCACTTGAGCCAACTATCAAGTTATGACAAATTTGCTATATTGGCAGCATTACGTGCACAATAGACTGACAGTGGTACTGTGCACTGCACAACTTAATTTCTTCTTTAATAAGGGATAGAAAATATACAAGTCTAATTTAAGAATTTATTCTAACCTTCTTTAACATTTTATCAGACCTCATACTAATTGAAATGGACACAGTTCTCCACAATGAAACATTTTGGGAGTTTTTGTATTGATTTATTGAAAGAAATGCTGCTGTTCTATATCAAATTTAGACCTTTAACCTTAAACTAAGTTAAAAAAAGCAACAGTGCAAGTCTCCTCGGGAATGATGTTACATACTTGGCGCATTGTTCTTTTGAAGATTTCTCCTGTTATTGTTGACAGAGATTTTCAAAATGATAAGGTTGAATGTGAGACCATGGTAAAAAGGCATTTTTGTGTTTCTCAAAAGCTTTTCTGCTACATTCTAATTGTTGTTTGCCAGAGCTTTTCTAGTTTTCTTAAATCATCACCTGTATCAACCCTCTTTGGTTCTTATACAGACAGACTTTTCCTGATTATTTCTAATAAATTTAACATCACAAATACCACTAGGACCACTGATTGGAAAATAGTGCTCTCAGCTGTGTCATAACAAAAATGTACATTAGATATTTTGTCTTTTTATTTATTATTTTATGTATTATTTATAACAAATTAACAACAACATGAATCTGCTTTTCCATTGTAGGGAACTGTGAGTAGATTAAAAGTTTTTAATGATTAATCTGAAACATAATGTGTGGGAAAAGGGTGGCATTTTACCAAAATAAAATGTAGAGGGATACCTTTATATTACCTTTAAACTTAATTAGTGCTATGACAGCAGAGGCAGTTCATGATCAGAGCCAGGTTCTTTTTACTTGACGTTTGTTGTGAGATTCTGATTGTGTAAAAAAATCATGCTGCTGATTAGATCTTTTGCCCTGATTCACTGGTGTCTCTCTGCCTGACAGCCACAAGCGGAACGGCATGATTCAGGTTTCCGACTTCTACATGAGCAGGCAGTGTGGGAAGGAGAGACAGACACCAGAAGAAATGAAGCATTAGAAGAAAGAAACTGACAGTGGTCAATTAATAAATTAACCCACGAATGACCCTTCGGGGAGTGTTGTTTTATTATCAAGAAGCTTGTCCCATTAGCTGTTGGCACCAGGCATAGTGTTTCATTATTAATCATAGTCCAGCTGAGGTAGCTGCTAGTTTGAGCCAGGCTGACTCTTTTAATAAGCAGCAAAAGTTGCACAAAGCTGCTTCACACAAACTGCCAAGTGTGTGCCGGTGTTTTATTTTTTTCATTTTTTTTATGTCTGGGTTAGCCCAAGTTCATTTACCATCACCACAACGTATCGGCTTGCAGCCTCACCACATTTGGTCTTTGTGCGGGTGTATTCACTCTTCCGGCAGATGAAAAGAGGAGAGGTAAAGAGATCAGCACTGAGGGCATGGGAGCATGATTTTCAGCTTGTGTTTTGTTCACTCCTCCGTGCAACATTGTAAACCGGCAGATGCAAGTACACAACCAGATGAGTTCATCACACAAGTCAGAAAGTGCACAATATAACATGTGGTGCTAAGTGCACACACATGCATACTAATTTTTTTTACATCCTCCTCTGTTAAAAATCAACTTAACTTTGCAGATATGTCCTCAAGATGCCTTTATGTTCTAAAATCAGCCATCAGTGCTATGGTTGAAGATTTCCTGCTTTGACACACCTACACAGAGAGGTGAGGTCAGACGTTCATAGTATGGCATCAGAGGAATAAACCCAGACTTCTTTTGAATTGAGGCTTCACAGCTTTGGATGTATCATGAGAAAGACATGAATTGAGAAACTAGCAAGCTGTAAGCAAAGCTAGCACAAGCAAGATGCGACTGGGATGTTTAGTTTTGTGTAAACGTGACATGTTCTGCAAATGCGTATGATAGGAAAAAATGACATTCTGTAACGTTTTACTGAATAACGTTAAACAACAACAGAAGTGGATTTTATTTTTTTGAGATATTGTAATGTATATAAACTATTAGTGAAGGTATAGGTCTGCAGTTTTCATTTTACACACAGCTAGTTTGTAGATTTTACCCATAAAGAATAGAATAGAACTTTATTTGTCATTGCAACAGGTACAACGAATTTACAAAGCCCTCATTAATAAACAGCTGAGTTTGGATGCAAAATTATCTGATACTGTTGTATTATTATAGTGATACAACAAGCATGTCTTTCAGCCAGTTATTCTCATATTTCTATATGTGTGTGTGTTTTACAGTTCTAAACCAGTCACTAAACTGGTGAATCACTGGGCTTTGGCCAGCCAAGGAAGCTGGTTGTAGAGGTGCAGAGTCATAACCCGTGCCATATTAAGGCCAAAAGAGGGGTTTTTGTGACCAAAACTTTGAAGTGTGCAATTTTATTTTTAGAGGATTTATAACTGCTGAAGTGTGATTAGACAGTATATCTCACACTCAGACTCTCTGCACTGGAGCACAGAATTGTATGGTAAAACATATTAAAGAACATGTTTTCTTTTCTGCTCTCTCCCACAATAACACACACACACAAACCAGCCTGTAGTTGTGTCATTTTGGGAGCATCTTACTTGCACGTCTGTACTTATTTATTAATTTAAGTCAATGTTAGCACTTGTGGTTAGCACTGTTGACTCACAGCAAAAAGGTTCTTTATTTGAATCTTAGCTGGGGCCTTCCCATGTGAAGTATGTGTGTTTTCCCTGTGCATGTGTGGTTTCTGTCTGGGTAGTCCAACTTCCTCAAATAGTTTAAAAAAGCCCGACTAACTGTAAATTTTACAGTGACGACAGGAGTGAGAATGTATAATTGTCTCATTTGCCCTGACTGATAACCTGTCCTGGGTTCACCTGGAACAGCCTTCAGCCTCACTGTATAGTGCCCACTAAATAACTCAAGTAAATGTAAATGAAGAGACTAACATAAGTATTGCATGGTCCTTCATGAGATTGTGTTAACCGCAGAGCTGAAAGGAAATTTAGGAGAAAGAAATCACAAATTAATCTTGAAATCTATAAAAATGTGTTTCATTATTATAACAAAGAAATACAATTAGCCAGACAATAATTTCTCAATTAATAAACAATAATCAGTTTAATTCAGGCTTTTTATCCTCTTCTATCTATAAACTAATTAGGCTCTCCAAATCCACACCAATTGAATTTCTCTCCACTTCCCAATGTAATCAATATGCTACTTTTTTCCAGAAAAAAGTCTCCACCATTCAAAATAATTTGTTGATCTCTTATATTAACCCATCTAATTCCACCTCACCCTTGTACAAAACTATTGCTGCAAGCTCAATGTCCACTTTTTCACCTGTAAAATGTGATTTTGAGAATGTTATTCACCCGCTGAAATCATGTAGTTTCTTCTCTTGAGCCCATGCCCGCCAAACTGTTCAAATCTGTTTTTTCCCTGCTGGATACCTCTTTTAATGAATATCATCAACAGCTCTCTTCAAACTGGCATCTTCCCTGTTTCTCTGAAGCATGCTGCCATCACTCCTCTACTAAAGAAAACAAACCTTGATCCATAGGTAATTAATAACTATAGACCATATCCAATATCCCTTTTCTTAGCGAAATTAAAATTCTAAATTAAAATTGTTTACATACAACTGGATGAATATCTTTCACATAACAAAGTTTATGATACCTACCAATCAGGTTTCAGATCAAACCACAGCACAGAAACAGCTCTTCTCTGATACACTAATTATATTGGTTTTATGTGTATTTTTATACGTGTGTGCTAGTTTGTTGGTGTGTGTGTGTGTACTTGGATGTGTACTTTAAAAGCTGTGTGTGTGCGCGTGTGCTTGTATGTGTAAACGTACGTCAAGGAATATGTACATATGCACATACTTGTATTTCTATATTTCTTCTTTTTTATATAAAGCACATTGTGCTTACATGTAATGAAATGTGCTATATAAATAAAATTACCATTGCCATTAAAACTGATGTCTCTGAAGAGCTCAGATTTACATAAACTTTGTCTGCAGAGTATTAGTCATAGTATGCCCAGATTACTTTACTAGTTTGAAGACTCTGAGATAAGTTATTCTGTTCAGGTAGGGTCTGAAACAAAGAAGATATGACTTCTTTATTTAGAGCAGCAGCCATTGCAGAAACACTACAACCTTTTTTGGAAGTTTTTCGATTGAAGTCTATAGCTACTTCTCCACAAAAAGTCCACGATTCATGATTTGGTCCTGTGTGCAAAAACAGGATTTGTTTGCACAGCTTAAAAATCGCTGCAATGCAAAATTGAAATGGAGAGAACAGAGTAGAGTTATATTTGCTCAAATTAAATGTAAGCGCCGTCTGTTGCTAGTGCAACAATTAGGAACTTCTGGTGGGACCTTGGTTTATTAAGCTGACATTTAAATTGTTTGAGAAGTAGTGGACTTTTTTCTTGTCTTCTTTCTTCCTTTTCTATTTAAAAAACAGTGGCTACAGGGTAAACAAAAACAATACAAGAAAAAAACAACAACTTTCTTTCATTCTCTGTTGTCATCTCTTTACACAGTCCTTGTTGTATAGATTTAAAATCCCAGTCTCACAATGGCAAACTTCAAAGAGGGTTAGTGTTGGTGTGTTGGCTCAAAATCAAACCTTAAGTTTCTATTTGTATAAAACTAAAACCATTAAAGCTGGCAAGTGTACATGTTTGGAAACAATGAGGGAAAAAAAACCCACATTGACAGGGTGTCTACATTAACAGCCCCAATAAAGTAGATCATGCTGTATTTTTATGAATAATTGACCCAAACAATCCACTACGGACTGGTGGTCAAAAACCTAGAGAAACATCCCTGTATTTGCTGATCTTTAATTCTTTACCAGAACTTCAGAGGACATTTCTTGACATATCTTAACATTTCAAAATTTCTTTTGAGATACATCACTCGGTACAATGGTCATATTTACAGCTCCAGTTGTGAAAGCCCCATTGTTTCTGGGTGCTGGAACTTGGAGAGAAAATGATGTCATTGCGAAGATGTCAGTGGTTTAGGAATCTCAGCTGCAGGGTGGACATTGTTGCAAACTTTTAATGTTTTTCCAAGCTTTGCTCATAACATCACATCTACAGGGACTCGGGGAAAGTTGCAGAGCAGTGTGAAAGAGGCAGGAGAAGAGAAAGTGGACACAAAGGCTCTCTTTTTGCATGCCTGTGTGTAGCTGTTGTGTAACAGATTTCAGGGTAAGAAGGTGGAAAACATGATTCATGTTGTATTCTGAAGCTGCTGAAAATTGATATTTTATCATTCTGTTGAATATGGTGCTGTGCTGTATTGGCTGTAAAATAATTACCTAGATAATAAATACCTTAATTATTTGTAATTAACTCAAACTTTTGCATCAGTTATTAAGCTGTACTGAATGTAATTTATGTTTAACTTGTATTGTATTTTTTTTCAGGGAGCTCCAACATGGAATGATAAAACCTCTGGACTTCATCCATCGGGATGATATGGACTCAGCTCCTTCTGGTTCTTCTAATTTTTCCAGAACAGCCTCAAGATCTGAATAAGAGAAGTTGTAAAACTGAAGCAGTCGTCTGTATTCTGAGCTGAATCCAGAAAGCTCTGTCCTTCCAGTATGTCTCTGGGTGTTACTGAAGACAATTGTCTTGCCTACAAAAGAGAGCAATATGAAAAAAAATGTGGTTAATTATGTTATAACCAGATTGGAGTTGCACATGAGTGGTGCAGACAGCGACATGTCGGCCGCTTACTAAAAATAAATCACTATTTGTGTGAATATAATTCATATCTAAAATATTTACCCTTTACTCTGCTACACAGAGATGTTAATGTGAGTATTGATCGAACGATTTATGTTATTTGGTGTTTGAATGTGTACAAGTACAAGTACAAGTACTGTTACTGTCAGTGGGGTTTGAATATATATATGTATATATGTATATATATATATATATATTACGGCTTCAGGACTCAGTATGGGCTGTCTTACAGCAAGATATAGTAACACTATTCTAAATATAGCACTGGGGGTACGGTTCCTTCATCGTCTCAGAATTGTGCCAGACAAGTTTTCAAACACTTTGTAAAGTTTATTAACACAACCTGAGAGTAGAACATAAGCACTACTCAGTCCTGTCAACCTGCCATACTTTTAACTGAACACTAATTAAAGTGGTTGACTTTTTTTTTTCCAGATTTGCCTCTTTTTTTCATTGTTGAAATAAAATGAATGACTCGCCCCATTTACACCATTATATTCTTTAGGTTCTGTGCTGGTACTCCTTACAGCTTCTCTAATCTGGGGGTCTGCCAACAGCCATCTGCTATAGATGACCGTGGCAAGTATCTCAATCAAACCCACTTTGAAAAAAATGGAACTATGCTTTTAAAACTGTATTATTATATCCAAGCCTATTTGTGGACCATGATGCCAATAAATGTAATTGATTTAATTGGGCTTTTTTTTTTTTTTAGATGAAAGTTGTTTTTGCACACGTCTACTAAAAGATTTTAATTAAAGGCCAGTGGCTACTGATTAAAATTAATAAATTACCACTTGTGGACTATTGAATTTCAGCAATAAAGGTTTTCTCCAGCCTTGGATTTAAGTGTTGTCCTTAGCTTCTGAATTGCCAGCCCTCATCTCATTTACTGATTAAGCAATAAAGAGAGAGTTTCTAATCAAGCTGTTAATAATCAGCACATTCTACCTTTGCTATGATGAAGAAAAACAAGATTTCCTGGAAGCCTTAGACACCAACACCTCTGTTAGGAACCATAGATAAACACCAGATTTTTGGTCAAATTTTCTCTTCATCAAACACCCTTGCACAAACCTAACAGTTGAGCACTTGTGTCCAGGAGAGACTTATAGAAGATCTTTGTACTACAGGCCTGCTCCATGCCGTAGAAGAGAACGCGGTGTATGGGTGTTATGGTTGTTTGTGGTTTAAGGGGGGAATAAATGAATGACTAAAAGAGAGCAGGCATACAGAAGCCCGTCTTAACCCACTGGCAAGGTTATGTCATAGTCATGAGGTGCATGCAGGCCATCTATTAAGAAGGGTGAAGTAGGAGAAATGTGTTTCTGATCAAAAAAAGGCATTTTTGAACGACAAATAGTCAACACTGCAGTCGTTTTTAGGATAAAAGACTATTTTGTTCCTTACTGTGGACATCATTCTTCAACTGATGTCTTGCATATTTTAAATAACTATTTTGAGGGCGGCCCTGCAACAGACTGGCGACCTGTCCAGGGTGTACCCTGCCTCTCGCCTGATACTTGCTGGGATAGGCTCCAGCC
>JAOXYM010000019.1:16499832-16514970 GCA_028567055.1 Leptatherina wallacei
AGTTGCTGCAAGTTGTGAATCACACAGCTTTTATAGTTGGTGAATGAGTTCAGAAGCATTAAATGTTTTTTTTTTTTTATTAAACTAGACTTTTTTTGTGCTTTACAAAGCAACATGTGTAGTTAAAGAGCATCAGATTCAGAAGGTGTTGAAATAATTGGGCTTAAGTCTGCCACACTGGCTTAGTTACCTGCTCCCCGGACAGTGAAAAGTATACTCTGACCTCTAAATCTAATGTATACCATAGGTATGTCAACATGACTGACATTAACGAAGGCTGCTCCCTTCCAATGCTTTATATTCAGTCATTTAATGGCTGGTCTCTCTAGGCTGCATTTGAAGTGTTTGAAGTGTTTCATGAGCATTTTCTACACAATATAGTCATTTTTAAAGGGATCGAGCACAGAACTCAGTTTGGGGAGAGTAGGCAAATGCCTCTTGTTTTAAACTTGACTTAGTTATCGAAGTACTAAATCAAAGCTTTCAAACAACTGGTGGAATAAGTTTGTTTTCCTTTAATCCTGTTGTACGACTGTAGCCCAGAACAAAGAGATGAATAGTTTAGAAGAAAAAACAAAGAAGAGATAAAAATACCTGATTAGTTTTAATTAACTTGAACAAGCCCAATTTTGAAAACGTCTCAACTTTTATCATGCATTGCTGTGTCTAGTTGTATTTTACATGTGTTCCATTTAGGTGTAATATAAAAGCCTAGCCTGCATGTCCAAACCTTTATGAAAAAAAGAGAAAATGTACAGTTTTCTGTCTGCAGCTTGGGCCTGTTTGTGGCCAAAACAAACAAGTTTGCACTAATTATTGTAATTTTTATAGCAAAAATGATTCGCTCTGGGGTAAACAAAGTATAAAGTATTTTTCATTAGCATCCTTAAGCTATAGGCCAGCTTTAAAGCACTTTGTTGATCTGATTGGTTACAGTTGTGGTGACTTCATCCAATCACTTACTGAGTATTTTTTATCTTTTTGTTTGTTTCCAAACTGTTTCTACCAACAGAATGATGCTTTGGGCCGGTTTCAGAGACAGGGCTGTGAGTAAACCAGGACTAGGCCTTCATGGGTACTAGTTAAACTAGTTAAGTCACTTTCCTAATCGCGGTTGTTTTAGTTAGTCTGAGAGTTCAGATTCCTGGATTAAGCTAAGTAATAACAAAAGTGATAACGAAAACCTGGAATGGAGTCAAAAAGATCATGTACTAGTGTAAACCTGAAAGTAAAACAATGGCAGAGATAAAAAAAGAAGAAAAAAGTCATTGAAAAAATTATGAAAAGATGTTATTTAAACGAGTTGTACCAAGCTGTGTAATTATATGAAAACCATAAAACTGCAAAGAAGGAAAAAAAAACAGTTTTGGAGTGAATAGAACACAAATGAAAATGTAACCATAACAACTTCAGGTAAGTCAATAATATATGTTCCACACTTCTCATATTTATACTCGTGACATCCCTTCCATGACATTTTACCTGCTTTTATAGACTTTTTTGGAAGAATCTGAAACTGTCATTAAAATAAATGAGAGGCAGAAATCAGAGGAGAGCGGTTTAACTGGTGGGGGACCGCCATGACAAAACAAGACTGATGAACCGACTGGCTTCCTGTCTGGAATGATAAAGATTCAGCAACTTCCTGATGGTCTACTTGATGATGACCATTTACACAGTGCAGATAAAGAACCCAGCGCAAATGACAGGTTAATTATACCAGAAAAGTAAGATATTTATTTCCTTTCTGAAATATGAATCTTATTTCTAGAATAAGCATTAAAATTAAAATGAATTCTGCAAGTTGAATTAAATATGAAGGTGGAACAGAGAGCCATGATGCAGAAAAGAAACACTAATGAGACAACCATCATGATAGATGATATGAAAAGTAAAAATACATTCAATTTTTCTAATTGAAATATTCCCGAGTGCGTCTTAATGACTGCAAACTACGTTTGAAACAAGCCTTAGTTTAACTTTTTAGTCAAGCAGTTTTTATTTTGCACAAAACAAATCCAATCAAATAAAAAGCAATGAAGATCAAATCTTCCATATCTGAATGCAGCTTATCTAAATGAATTGCTGCATTGTGAAAGCATCTCTGAATGCATGTCCTTCTCGGTCATTGCCCGAGCAGAGATATTAGCTCTAAAGCATTTCCTTGGTACATGCAAAAGTGTTCTAGAAAGGTTATTTAATCAAAATAAATCAGTTGATTCTTCCTGTCTGCAGGCTTTCTCGTAGCACACAACTGGAACTTATTTAAGCCAAGTCTCTGTAAGTGACTTTGTGTTAAATCAGCTACAACAACCATTTTAGTCTGGGACTAGTCTTAAGCTCTGTCTCTTTGTGTAACAAACCATCTGATGCATCAGTTTAGCTTTCTGTGTTTGTCATCAGATTCTCATCAGCAGTGGAGTTGAAGACCAATTCCATGATCCCAATCCACTTGACAATGTCATTTACATACATCTTTTATTATGATCTCTCGCTGCGTTTCTCTCCTTATTACTCTACATTTATATTGCATGGTCATTTACGAGAACATGGGAAGGAGGAATAGAGAAAAAATCATTAGACTGTCTGAAGATATATTTAGTAGCTTAAACATATAGTTTATTTCATTATTATGTTTTTTTTACCTGTTCAATGAATGAGTACACTGTACATTGAATGAGTAATTGTGTCCTTATGAAATGACACGAACATGCATGAATGCACATAAACACACAGTACAAATATCCCAACTCAATTAAAGCAAGGCAAGGCAAGGCAAGTTTATTTGTATAGCACATTTTCAGGTTCAAGACAATTCAAAGTGCTTTACATAAAACATTAAAAGCACAATTAAGTAAAATGGGTCTCCGTTAGGATTGTTCTGGAATAAACCCTGTCAGAACCAGTAATCTAAATGGGGACCAAACCCCAGTCTTGATGACACAAATACTCATTTGGGTGTAAGGTGTGGAATGAAGATTAAAGTGAAAGGGTGCGTGTGAGACAATGAGCGAGGAAGAATCATGTTTTTATCTAGATAGGTAGGATATAGCCAAGTAATGTCCTGTGACCTTGGGGACGTACGTATACTTCCAGACAATGTGGGTTAGGCAGCACGTCCACTGGACACACATCCTGATGCAGATGTCAACATCCTAATAATAGCAGACAGCCGACAAAGTGGTACGTAAGACAAATGACGGGTGTTTACAGGTTTAAATATGAACTCATACAGCTTGCACGGTTTCCTCTTCCCTCATCCGTAGGTTCTAAGTAAATTTACAGTATAATGATTTGTTAATCTTGAGAAACAAAGAACCTTATATTTATCTTATGTTTGTCATTATTTAGAGGTATTTTATTGTATATAAATGGTATGACTGATGCAGTGTACAGTAGTCAAGAGCTACATTTAGTTAAGTCACAGATTCCCCCCCCAGTAAAACCAGCATCTTTTTACACCTAACACTAACATGCATCAGCTCACAAGTGAGCAGCTCCAAAAACTTCAATTCACATTTCACATTAGATATCTTCTTCTTGCATCTCAGCTGCATGTGATCAGATATCACTTTCAGTTTGAAAAGATCAAATGTTTTGTTGTGTTAATCAGTGGGAAGCAGCAGTGCATGTCTTCTGCTTAGTGAGCCAAAAAAAGTAATCTATGTTTAGGCTTTCTCCAGGCAAGCAGACATGGTCAAGAATTTTTAAACTGCATGACTGTAGCCTTTTTTTGAGTTTCCATGCATAGAACCACCAAATGATTCTGCACTTTGGTTTACATCAGTGTGGCCTAAAACGAGTTTGAACACATACAGCTTAGATAATGTGACCATTGGCAGCCTGGACCACCTCCACGTTGGGCCAGAAAATTCTGATGTCGATGCATCTCTGGTGCATTTACATACTCTGAACTGCCCACTTGTGACTGGATCTTTGTCGATGGATGTTAAATCTGGGTATGAACAGAGCCACTGTTTCACTGGACAATGCTCTGTTAATATACTGTCAACTGAACTGGAGAGCAGAACAGGATCTGCAGACGCATAAAGAGTAAAATTAGAACTCATCACTGCATTTTCTGTCAGTGTTTAGTGGTAACTTTTCAAAAGACTAATCTTTTAGGAATGCTTGATAGCTGCAACTTAAAGGGATACCTTGTAACTTTTGACCCAAATATTAGCCTAATGTGAGTAATAATAGATGATTTCTGGGGTCAATATACAGTGTTTGACGAGTGTCGTCACTCTGAGGAGGCTGCCCTATTCAGAAACCAGACATTGTAACTTTGCAGGAGTGGATCCGGCACTCATGGGATCATGTGACCTGCAGCGCTTTGCGTTACAGCTCCCCCTATATAAACAGAGGGCTCTGCTTTGTGCTACTTTTTCCTCCTCTTCAATCTAAAGTTTGTCATGGCTGAACAAAGTAAGAAGGTGAACGCGGTGTCCGAGGAGTCTGTGGATGCAAAAGCCACTTTCTGTTTGCCTCAGTATTATTAGACTGGTAAGTTAGCTCTTTGCCTGTGGTGCAAACGTACCAAAATGCGATGCACTTTTTCACATCTTTCAGCCAGCCTTTATTCAAAACAACGGCAGTAAGTGCCTGATGAGCTGCAGAACGTTGCAGTATACGTCTGTGTCTGTCTAAAGGCTAGTTGAAGCTAATCGGCTACAGAACATAGCTAACGCGACTCCCTAAACATATATAACTAGAAGCACTCCTGAATTCAGAAAAATTCCTGATCTGAATTACTTCGCTATCAGCTGGCCAAAGTGGCCTGCAAACACAGATCCAAAACACAGATGGAAACTGTTTAATTTTGCCATGTGGCCCATGGGAAGTTACAGGTTTAGCGCCATCTAGTGGCCAAAAGTTACATGGTATCCCTTTAAGTGTCATACACAATCAGTAACAAATTTCAATGCATTTTTTCCTGCATGTTTAGGAGGCTTTTCCAGACTCTGTTGCAAATCCATGTTGTGTCAAAACTGCTAATTTCACACATTTGAAACCTTTAGAATGATAATATCATGTGTCTCAGAAGTCCATCAAATATATACATTCTGCATAGCAAATTTAGTGATAAAAGTAATGACAAATTATGTGACAGGTAAGTAGGTGTATCAAATTCTGCAAGTATATAGATTATAGCATAGTAATTACATCTATTGCTGATTTCAGAGTCATTATACCCTCATTGCTGTGACTTGAAGGCGATCAATTTCAACTAAATTTTGGCACTTCTCTTGAGTCTTGATTATAAGGACGTGTGTTATCATGTATCAACTTAACATTATATCCTCTGGCACATCTGATCCTGTTTAGGATACCAAGTGCTCCCTTTGGAGTGAATTAAGTTTCCATGCTTACGATAAAACTCAGGAGACACACAAGCACTGAATGCAATCAGATTAAATTAGGCCACAAGTCTCACTGTTTCCACTCACCCTGTTTCCCCTGCACACACAGACAGCCACACTCCCCTCTTTTAGAGAAAAATCATATATATACAGTATATATATATTTGTTTTGTTGATGTTGTTGGGATTAGGTGACAAACACGTGCCTGATACAGAACTGTATGCTTGGGCTGTGCCTGCCAAGACAACAGCCAGCAAAGTCAACCACAGCGTGTCCAACAAACCGAAAGATCATCTGACTAACACACAGATCGACCGACTGGCCAACAGGCAGAAAGACTAAATGAGGCATAGGCAGATAGAAACAGAAATCTGGCACTGCAGATGGTAGCAAGCACAATGCTCCTAGCAAATACAGACAAGTGGAAAAATCAAAGCGACAGTCATACACATCTGATTTGATACAGCCTTGTGAAAGCTCAGCTGCAGACAGAAAGACATTTAACAGGGTGGTTATTGATGGAAACGTGGCCTAGTGCATCTGTGTCAGTGATGCTACAGATGTATACGATCGAGGGTAATCTAGAGTGTGCAAGGCTGCACGTGTGTGCTTGTTCCTGAACAGAAAGATGTTCTGTCAAATGGGAAATGAATGCAGCATCGTTTATGCAGCCAGCAAAGATGCAGCCTGTCTGCTTGGATTTAGCTGAGACCAATGTCCGATTTTTAATCGAAAAAAGAGGAGAGGGAAAGTTCTTACATAGGAAACAAAGGCAAAGGTAGAAGAAGGAAGCAGCAGTTTGGTTTCTCATACATAAAAGCACAATAGCAGAGATTTCTACTCTCCTGAGATACTCTCATGGTTCTGTTAAATCTGTTGCTTTTTAGATGAAACCTGCTTAAATTTACAATACGAGCAGATTGAGCCACATCACATAGGCATATAGGCAATTTAGTGGATTAATAAGGCAGTTGGAACAGGACTAGTATTTCATATTTACATTGATTATTGGTTATAGTCTATTTTCAGTGTCATAACATTAAACAGTCCATGCCATTGAGTTGTTTTTTTAAGATCCCATGATATTAGAAATTAGAAACACCTATATTTATTGGTTGTATTGACATTTTTGGTTATGTTGTGTACTACATTGTGTTTCATCCTTAGGATTCCCACATGAAATGTAGATCGACTGTTAAGTCCCCCCCCCCCCCCCCCCCCCCCCCCCCCCCCTCCCCCTCTCTCTGTGTCATTCTGACTGATAAGGCTAAGCCGTTCTATTCCTAGCCCTGGATATTCCCCAGATTACTTAGGGTTTGCATCTTTGTGTGTCTATTACTTTGTATCTGTGAGTTTGTACGGAGCAGTGATTAGTTCAGCTTGAGTTTTTTTGTGTGTGTGTGCGTGTGTGTGTGTGCAGTTGTGTTCAAGAGAGCCTTTAACTGTCTGAAAATGCAAGCTTTACAAAAAATGTCACACGATAATAAAATGTTAAATATACTAAAGAAAAAATTGTTAATTTGTTCCCGCAATTTGTCAAAGGGCCAAATAAAGACTTCATATTTTAAAAAATTGACTTTTCTCCCCAAGTTTTTCTTGGGTTGGACTTTAAAGGGTTAAATGAACTATTACAAGTGCTTGCTTTGATTAAGGAACCATATTCTATTATTTCAAACATCTTTATTGTACTTAATGAACTGGCGGCCATTTAATTAGCTATTAGCATGATTGTTTAACAACAGACATTTACTAAATTTGCATGGGATCTTTGTCGAATAGAAATAAGGAAGCAGGAATTTGACAGTAATTACATCAGAATGTCTTTAAAAGCTATGTCTGTCAGAAATACGTGCATTTGTTGACTAGTTACGCTAGCTAGCTTCCACTTTTTAATAGGTGTGTAAGAAAATATGGATATACTGAAATATTGCAATATTTCGTATGACGATATTGTATCAATTTTGATGATTGATGATTTTATTTCTTCTGTAGTGGAATGTAGATCCCTCTTTTCTTATTCAGTAAGTTGATCACGTCTTGCTTATAGTTTTGCAATATATCGTATCTTTGCCCCTGTATTGTGATCAAGGGTCACATTGACCGAATACTTTCCGTCTGTGACCGTTTTTTTTAAAACGTTGACAGAAAAATTGGAAGGCCATCCGTCATTTTGACAGATTGCAATCCACACCCCTGACTACTTGGTAACGAATAAGCATATTAATGAGCTTTTGTCTTGGAGCGGGTCTGTGATTGGTGCAGCAGAAGTAGTGCATGTTGCAGGATTTCCTCCCGCTGAAGCGAGTGCTCGCAGGATCACAGAACCCCTCGTTCAGAGAGTCTTACAGACTTCTGATCATTTCAGATGTTCAATATTCCCTAATTTCAAAACTTTGGCTAAAGTGACGCTTGTAATAATTCCAGTCTCCAGAGTTGCAGCAGATCGTGGATCCAGCCTCCAGAACATCAAAATAGCAGTGAAAAGTCGTCTGTCCTCTGCAGCAATACCACTTGAGATATTGGATTACGTACAAATAGCCTCGCAATTCAAGTCCATACGGCCCAGGAGGAAGGTGTGAGACTGTGTGTTCAGGCCACAGCAGGCTAGGCAGCAATTCAGGCAACATCTGCTTGATGTGAAGCAGATGTGCATAATATACACTGAAAATTAATTAAGAATGAGTGAAAATTAAATGCAATTGAATATGTCATTATTATTATTTAAAAAATTTAAGTGACTCTTAAAAAATAAATTATGATGTAATTTTTATGACCCTGCCAGTCACAATGTCAGACAACCAAAAAGTCTAGCTCAACCTCTGATTGGGATAAATATTGAATCGCCAGATTCTTGCCAATACACACCCCTACATTTTAGCAGGATATGACATGCTAATAAAACAAGTACTGAAAAAAATGCTGAAAGTTATGTAGGGGGTAGAATTCACTTTACAAGTTGATTGTGGTAGAAAACAAGTGTATGCTACCTGATATTTCTCGGGCAAACTAAGCAGCCAAACTAAAGTTCTTTATTTGCTCAAGCCAAAATCATCTGGGTGGAACAGGTAAAAATAAAAAAGGAAACAGGGTATATGCTTGAATGTGTTTGTGAGAAAGATTCACTGGGAAAACAGGATGTAATCAGGCGACTGAGATTGCTCCAGACATGCTGCAGGGCACCCTGCTTAAGCACATCCCAGCAAGGCTGGAGGCTTGCCAGGAGTATGTGTGTGTGTGTGTATTTGTGTACGTGGAAAAGTGTGAAATAGACTAAGACAAAGTCTAGAGTAGTGTCTTAACAGAAAGAACTATCTGAAGCTGTGCCAGTATAAGTGAACATCTTGCTGGCGGTTTAGCACCTACTCCACACAACCTTTGTACACCTTTGCCCTCAAGCCTGACAACATTGGCTGACTACATTTCCAGCTGGCTGACAGCTTGACTTGTTTATTCGTCAGTTTGTACTATAGGTGAACCGCATCAGTTGTATGTTTCTACAAATTGTGGAAGGCATAGTTTAACTGAGCTTCTGTGTAAACCATATGCTTAGCTGATATATTTAATTAGGAAATAATGTGTTCGCTATGATGAATATGAACACAAACATATTGAATAAGCTGCTGTCATATGATTTATTAGCACATTTACTTGTGAAATTAAGAACACTGGAAACATTCTCAATTTGATCAATTTGTGTCAGTTTATAAACTAGATTAAGTATTTTTCCTCTTTCAGTCTCAGTGTTTAGTTGCCTCCAAATGTGCATATATTTTGTGGATTTTCTGTAAATCTTTAGGCCTTGTCTGCACTGGTTTGTAGTTGTTATTCTACTGTATTCATTCATTTCAACAAGGCACATCCCAGTGTTTGAAGGCATAATTTATTGTGGTGACACCCTATACTCCAGGCCAAAACTAAAAACTGGTTTTGCAAGGAGGTGGGACGCATGAAGCAGATTTCATGCACATTTTATGAGAGGAAAACAGTGTGTTACAGAGGCACGCTCATGACTGAGTGTATGCTCAAGGAATATTAAATGTGAAACACTCACTACCTAAAATCTGTAAAAAGTACAAAAAATGTTTGCTGCTATGATGAAGAAACTTGCAAAGGTGCAAAATCAAACCCGTTCCAGTCACCAGGAATCAAAGTAGAGCATAGTGTACAGTACCCTGATGACCTGCAGCTAAAGTCATGAGGGTGGGATGTTTGATGTCCACTTGTTTTAAAAAAAATATATACATGGATATGTTTTGTTGAAACCCATATATCTAATAAATTAGTACTTTGTGCTGTAGTGAGAAATCCTCTCAAAATTAAACACAAGATTAGATTAAAAGTTACCCAGAAAAATCCTGCAAACAGAGAACATACAAATGTGCCTCATGCTGATTGCATGTGTTTTGACATAAGCAAATCTGACTAGCTGACTGTAGGCCTTATCACAATGAGTCTGTGCCTGATGTGTTCTTTAATATGAAGCAGATTGTGTATTTTTTCCCTGTCATGTGGAAAGAAAATCTTTACTATATCTATTTTTATACTACCGTCTACAGTGTAGATGGCATATCAAAACAGAGCATTGATTTAAAAACCTCATTAAACCTTTTTTTTCCACAACACAACATAGAAAACATCAAATCCTGAAACTGATTCATTGTACTATTTTATGAAAAATATTAAGAATTTAATGTCTGAAAGGCTGAAACAGGGTCATGTTTAACATTGTGTTGCAGGGTTTGTTTTTAGCTATAGTCCATAAACATGTAGGGACTGAGGAAACTAGCTGCTGGACCTTTATTGGAGAGGACTACTGATGGGATTTTAGCTGTTCTGGGTCATATTTGTAGTTTCCTCTTTTTTTTTTTTTTTTACTTCCTGATTTTTTGTTTCCTGATGTACAAAATGTTTTCAGTTGTTAAAAATCTGGATGGAGGCAGGCCATTCTGGGACAAGGACTCAGCTACTAAGAAGCCATGCTGTTGTAGTAGATGTAGTATGTAGTTTAGCATTGCTTTGCTGAAATATGCAAGGCCTTCACTGAAAAAGACACCATCTGGATGGGAGCATGTGTTGTTCTAAAACCTGTATATATAACTTTCAGCACAGATGATGCATTTAAAGATGTGCAGGTTACCAGGTCCACAGCAAACAAAAGCATACCCATACCATCAGAGATGCAGACGGTGGAACTGAGCCCCATAACAACCTGGATGGTCCCTCTCCTCTTTAGTCTAAAGTAAACGATGCATCTGTCCACAGACAGTTTTCCACTTTGCCTCGGCCCATTTTAAATGAGCTTTGGCCCAGAGAAGATGGTGTTGTTTCTGTATCATGGTCCCATACGACTTCTTCCGTGCATGATTAAGCCTTAATCTGCATTTTTGGATGGCATGACAAACTGTTCGCAAACAATAATTTCTGGAAGTGTTTGTGTGTGAACACATGCAGTGACTGCCATGACAGAATCATGGCTTCTTTTTTTTTTATAGTAATGTGCTGAATGTAGCCCACAGATAGCAGGCATCCAAGATGGGTTTTTCCAAATCTCTATGTGCACACATGTCTTCAGATTCTTGGAATCTCTAGATATTGTGTAGCGTAGATAATAAAATATTGAAGGTGTTTGCAATTTCATATTGATTATCATCATTTTGAAATGTATCCATTTTGTAGATGCAGTTTTTCTTTCTTGCTGAGCCTTAGCTTATACAGTATTTACTTCTTAAAGACTGCCTCTCCAAGGTGTGCCCCCCCCTCCCCCAGTTA
Organism: Leptatherina wallacei; assembly: GCA_028567055.1. Classification (NCBI taxonomy): domain Eukaryota; kingdom Metazoa; phylum Chordata; class Actinopteri; order Atheriniformes; family Atherinidae; genus Leptatherina; species Leptatherina wallacei. The sequence goes on from JAOXYM010000019.1 coordinate 16,510,966, forward strand.
CTTTAATTAGATGCAACATGTTCATCCAAATGTTATTTTAAGTAATACATATTTTTCCAGTTTTTTGATGATCCCATCCCAACTTTTTTTTTAGAAGTGTTGCTATCATCAAAACAACTACGAGCTAACAGTTTCCCGTAACATAGAAAAATCTCAGTTTTAACCTTTGAGATGTTTTCATGTTTTATTGTGGATTAAAAAGACAGTTTTTGAGGTTTTCAAATCATTGCATTATGTTATTATTTTAATTTTTAGAAAGTGGCCCGTTTTTTGGGGGGATTTAGGGTTTTATTTCCATGATCAAGTAATGTCTTTCTGTTGGAATTTGCACTCCAAATTCTTTTGGATAGAAATATTTCATACGCAAACACTTTATCTAATATGTTGAAAACTCTATGCTCTTAAATTCTGGTGGTCAGCTTGTTTTTTCTGAACCCTCCGGGCACAACCTTTACCCAACTTTCCAGTTTTCCACACTCATAAATTCATATTCTGAGACTAACATTTACACATTTGTCTTTTCTGTAAAATGAGCCCTATTTACAGTTCAAGCACACTGGCTCTAAAACAAAGTCACACACATTAAGATCAGGTGGGGAGATGGCTTATTTTTCCAGTGACTTCAAGGTCTCTTACTAAAAAAACAAGATATGCCATGTTTAATCACAGATATTAGTTTTGGAAGCTGCTCAAAGGTCCCCTTGTCTTGTAAAATCCCACTCATACTGCCTTCATGTCATGTCTTTTTTTAACTACGTCCTATATGTCAGCACTTCAAAGGGATTTTGCTTCAAAACATATTTACTATATTTTGGCTGATTCTAACCTTTAGCCTGTCTTTCCTCTTCACTAATATCCTTCTCCTGTCACGTTGTATCTCAGATAGGACTGCTGGTTGCCTGTTACCAAGGTTTTGTGGATGTCGTCATAGCGCTGTCTCAGTGTCCGTACCTGGATGTCAACTGGCAGGACAGCGAAGGAAACACTGCACTTATAACTGCTGCACAAGCAGGTAATTCACTATAACTAACAATTTCATGCTAGGGGTAGCTTTAAACACAGACTGTCACAGTACTGCTAGACACATGCACACACAGATACAACACACAGTTTGGCACTAATGCTGACACAGATGAACACACAGACAAGTTCGCACCATTCTGTAACAGAGCTGAAGTGACAAGTGTGTTTTTCTGACCAGCCATATCGATTCAAAATATTGTAGACAAGCATAAAAACTCACTTTCAAGCCTTTTTTTTGTTAAGTACTGTCTTGCTGTTTGACTGTATTTTTTACTTCTTGTACTTAAAGTAAATTTAATTACTGTCTTCCCCTCTTTGTTGTCAAAGGCCACATAACAATCACCAATTATCTGCTGAACTACTTCTCTGGGCTGGACATAGAGAGAAGAAACTGTCACGGCTTCACCGCTCTGATGAAAGCTGCCATGCAAGGCAGGATGGAGTGTGTGCGCTCGCTCATGATGGCAGGTGATTAAAATGATTTCTTATTTCTGACTTTGCATCTTGGAATTCTAACTTCTCATCTCAGAAATTTCTGTCGTATAGCTACAGTATCAGCATAGTGACTTGATATCTAGGAATTTTGACATAATACACCAGAATTCTACCTTGGTACCTCTAAATTATGAATTATTACTTTTAAATACTGATGTACTGATTAAGGATTCTGACCAGTTTTCTCAAATTACTGCCGTATTTCCCAAAACTATGAGATAGCGTCTCTAAATTTCGATTTATTAATGCTAAACTCTTGAAAATCTGGCTTATTTGCTCAACAAATGCATATTTTTTAAACCAATTAAGACATTCCAAATTGTGAAGGCTGGAAAGTTTAATTGTCTGAATTTTATTTGCACCTTTGGCCCAATTCTTGCTGCACACAACTATTAACTGATCCTGGGAGAGTTTTAAGAGGGTGGTGAACATAAGCTGCCCTCACAATGCTCACCTTTGTTTGTGTTTTAGTTTCTGTATTATGCATTCATCTTTTTATTTCTTCCGCTGGTCCACCAGGAGCCTCACTGGATGCGAGGGACTCTGGTCGAAACCTGACTGCGAGGGAATGGGCTTTGTTCACGGGCCGTTATGACACTGCTTGGGTGATGGTACGCCTAATGGAAAGGCCCTGCCCATTCCAGTACAGTGATGCATACAGGTAAAGAAAAAAAAAATATATCATCAACACTCAAAGGATTGTCTCATTGCGTCTTCCTAAGATTTTTCAAGTTTTGTTGTTCTTCTTGCCTTAAATCCCTCTTTGCATTATGTTTAAATCCAACTTGCTCCTTCCAGTCTGGAGTGGCCTCCGCTGGCATCTCTGATGGCAAGAGCCCAAGAGCCCCGAGGCTGTCTGAAGCGCTTCTCAGACACCATGCGGAACATCTTCAACATCGCAAACGTCACCAACCCAGAGGAAGAAGGCGTAATTGACCACATGGTGTCCGTGACAACAGCTTTGAGGAGCCCTTTTATCGCTGTGGCATGCCACACTGTGAGTAAATAAGCTTTAGAATATTCTTGATCTGCATCTGTATATTTTTTTGATGACAAGTCTGTCCTATATTCTACACATTCATCCCAACTCATTTGTCCTCAACGTACTGCCTCAGAAAAACATCAAGCTATGAACTTATGATGAAGCATTATCTTTAAAGTTGCTGTTGGCTGTGTTATTTCTCCCGATGTCTATGTGGAACATTGGGGTAAAAGCTCTTTAAATTATAAATATGGCACTAATTTATCTTTTATTTTATCAACAGATACTCTGTTCCATAATTATAAGCTATAACTAATTCCAGCCTTATCCGATAAGCAGGTTATCCGTGCAGGCTTAACAGTTCTGCACATAATAAAGGGACAATTCATTCTTGCTATTAATTAAGAAAACATCTATAATTATTGCAACTGCTAATAACATTATTATTGTGATATTGTAGGTGTAATCTGATTTTGTAACAACTAATCAGGAGCTTGGTTTTGGTTCAGGTGTGTCCTGACAGTCCTCCAAGTGTGGGCAAACGTCGCCAAGCAGTCCCAGAGATCATCCGCCAGCAGCGCGCCAAAGAGCTCCGCTCCACCAACCCCGTACGGGTGGACAGCCACCTCAAACTCTTCCAGAACTCTCGGGTCACTCTGGTTCCCAAGAACTCAGAGGACCGTAGAGCCAGCCTTCAGGTCCAGAGAATGATGCCTCGACATAGGAGCTCCAGCCTGGGCTTGGTGGCTTATAGCCAAGTCCTGGAGATGCGGAGAACCAGCCTACTGCCTATGCACATGGTTCTGAGGAGGAGCAGCGTCAGGCCGGGCCTCAGAATCCCCAAAGTGAGGATATCTAAGGCTCCTGCGACCACCTACGAACCAGAAAAGATTCGAAAGAGGAGTAGCGCCAAAGATGGGGGGGCGAACCTGCTGCAAATCCCCAAGTGGCGGTACAAGGAGCTCAAAGAGGAGAGAAAGAAAGCAGAGGAGGCCGAGAGGAAGAGGCTTGAGGCTCTAACTAAAAGACACATTGCAGCTGGGAAAAGGAAATAATATAATTACCTCAGGGAACTTATTACTCTTTAGCCCCCAAAAACTGGACTGATTGGAATTCGTCGCCACAGTGTTGGAAGTGGGACACTCACCAGCCCCTTATAAATGACTGACACTACTTTCACAGTTTTATTACACAACACTCAGTGTCCTTTGTGAGGTCAAACAGCAAATACCCAGGGGATTTAATACTTGAAATATTTCTAGATTATTTATTTTTCATATTTATTGCTTATTGATAGACATTGGGGACTACAGTGTAAGCTCTAGGTGCTGACTTCAGCAGTCTTACTGTAGTGGAACAGAAGACACTCAAAGACACATTCTCTAAGACAGCAATCACATATAAACATCTTTGAAATATTGACTGATGAGCATGTCATATTGGCTGAAAGAGCTAAATTATAAATACAAAGTCTAATGGTGATTGCCATATATATGTATATATGT
>JAOXYM010000019.1:16515088-16530166 GCA_028567055.1 Leptatherina wallacei
TTTTTATTCTGCTTTAAAATGACAAAGCTTGAATGTATCTTGCATACACATATATTTTATATTAGAGATTTGAATGCTTTTTGATGACATTTTTTATTCAGTATGGAATTCTGATGCCAGCTGTTGTTTTGTAGTCTTAATATGTGGGTCCAAGACTGAAATATAGAGATACTTTCAAATCTTTCTGAATGGGAAGAATGTTTACATAAAAAAAACAAACACTGAACTCTTTTTTTGTTAGTGATAAACTATTATGCAATGACAGAGATGAGTGAGTTTAGTGTATACAGGGTATGTATGATGTGAATGAAATAAACATTTAACTGTCAAGATAGAAAAATAAAGAATAAAACTCCTCATCTTTATTTGCATACAACATCTCAGCACCAAAAAAGAGGCTTTTGGAAGTGCAACACTACAAGTAATTCTGAAGTGATAGTCCGTAACTTATGGAGACAGATGAAAAACAGCCGAACAATCACAGAGCAACAGCTCCTGTTTGAACATTAAAACTGTGGAAATAATGGGGCGAAAAATAACCACGATCTAAACACACAAAGCCACGGGTAAAGCAGTGATATAACATTGTCTAGAATTTTGAGAGCACAATTTCACGGTCCTTACTCCTCATGGCGACCGCAGCTAAAGTGCTTTCCAAGAGCGTGTGTCTAATATACATGGTGATGAGTTGCTAAGGGGTTATAAGGGCTCTGCACAGCCAAATGGTTTCTTCAAATAAACTTCACTGACTTCAGAGTGGCAACGTGCTTAGACACCGCCTGAAGGAAATCATCTGAATGTGACAAAAGATGAGAAAGACTGCAAATTTATTTAACTTTACACTCAGGAAACTCTTTAGTGAACGGAGGATCAACACACACACATGTTAATAACACACAAACATACTGTGCAGGTTAATTGGAGGTATCCAAGTTTTACTGACTATAGATAAAAACTATGTTGATTTGCAGCAAACATGTGTGTCAGTAAGATTTTTTTTCTGTCCTCCTTTCAATAAAACAGAATACACTTGTTAAACTACATGATTATGTTGTGTGAGGAAAGGACTGAGACAACAACCTATTAGCCCCTGAATGCATCAGATCATATTTAGGTCATTGTGACTCAAACAGCTGTTGGCTTAGATTGTAACCTGGGATTATGAAGCTCCACAGGCTTGGTCAGCGTTTCCTGTCCTGCCTCCGCCCCTACACACACACACACACACACACACACACACACACACACACACACACACACACACACACACACACACACACACACACACCAACTCAGATCCCTCACAGACATGTAGAAGTTGCCAAATAAATGAGGTTCCATGCGCTGACAGTATGACAGCTATTACATCTTAGTGTGATGCCACAAGCTGGAATTTAAAGGGGAGCGACCTGATTATACTGTAGATCAGCTTTGACTGAGTGCTACTGTCAAACCCTGAACTTGAGGGGGGGAATCCTAAACTGGGGCCCTCTGCTGGCCAGTTTTGGTAAAATATGCAACGCTTTCAACTGAATTGCAATAACTCTTCAGCTCCAATCCGTAGGCCCTAACCCATTACATTACCCTTACTTATCAGTAAGGGAATTCACTTTTAGAGCATCTGTCCGTCAATGTCAGGAAACTTAACATTAACAGTTATGTAACAATTACATATAAAGAAGCTTTAAAAGCCATATTACATAACATCTGTTACTCTTTTAACTAAACATATTAGTCAAATTAAAACCATTAAGTGTAATAAAAAATTTTTTTTTATCAATATTCATTGATACACAAGTAACACTGATTATAAAATGAGAAGCGATAGTAATTAAACTTTATATCCTGTATAATTGAATAGGTCAAATTAAATATAAGTGACTAAATCAGTTTAATCATGTCTGACCAATTTAAATGTAGAGATTCATCCCGGAGGCCACAGATCATAATATGGTTAATTACATTATCCTTAAGGTCACAATGTCACTACTGAGCTATATAATTACAATTATTGGGTTGCAATCAAAGATTAAGTAGGTCCGTCTCAATGGATTCCAGTGTGCATAAAATAATCAGGTCTCACAGTTTAATCATACATGCAACGTCCTGTATATGTACTGATCCAGACAGACCAAAGATTGTGGCAGTGTGATGATGGGAAGTTAAAAAAAGTTTTGGAGTCAAAATGTCACTGTAACTTGGTCATTTAAGCCCGTCTGCATTATCAGACTGACCCGAGGGTTTTTTGTTCTGCTGCCAGCTGACTGAGCAAAGCAAAGCATCTGGGGACAGTTTCCAGGTGGTTCAGTCATAGACATGACCAGCCTCAACAAGCTGAAGCCAGTTTGAATGTTCCTAAGAACCACAAAGCCAACAGCTGGTGGTGTATACTCAGGACTAATGAAACAAAGTGGCCCTAAACGAGGATGACTTGGTGTTACAGCTAATTTGAATCACAATTTAATCTTGTGGGGTTGTTTAGAGCTTTTCAATATTGGAAAGGAAAACAAACTGTAAATAGAAAACATTTTTTATGGTGACAAGATTGATACAATAATTAGGAGCATCTCAAATTCATCAATTAATTTTAAGTAGACTAAAATGAATTCAACAGGTTAAGAAAGGCTCATATACAGCAGGATCATAGTTTCTATAGTATCAGTGATCAGAGCTGCAAGTTAACAGATATCTGTTGTTCCAATTTACTGACTCCATTTCGCAACAATACAGTTAGAGATTCCCGAGTTGGGAAGTAGGGAAACTCATTTTGTTCTTCCACACGGTGTAAATAAGGCATGGCAGGGGAAGAGAGTCCAGGAAATGCTGTCTTCTTTAGCTTACTGACCGAAACTCGTACCAACTAAGTCGGCGATGGCTGCTTTATTGGACTAACATAAACTGACAGAACACCTGGCTGCAGATGCTTGTGTAACGATGGATTACATACACCAACACCCGGTGCACACTGTGCTCATGTGTGTGTGTGAGAGTTAAAGGGAAAAAAGCAGACAGCTCCAGGAGAGATGCTTCTGTTTCATTTCAGAGTGCCACCTGAGCCCTAATCCTGCAGCACGGAGTGCTAATTCACCGTGGGATGCTCAGATGCTCGAGGTGAGAAACTGGAGACAATCCATCAAGTAGGACTAGTTGAAGTTTTTCAGAGCACAAAATATTCTAATTAAACCATTCATCTTCTCTGTTGCCCGCTTTGAAATCGTTGTTGTTCTCTTGAACTACACGTTTTCCTTAAAAATAAAGACAAGCTGAGGATGATAATCAACATCTTTATTCATTGTGACAATTACAACTAATACTCAAGTCCACTTCATGACTAAAGACTTAGAATTTCAACAATTTAATCAAGAAAAAGAACAGAACAGAAATGAAACCCTCATCAAACGAATGACATAACAGGAAAGGATTCATTCTTGGTAATACCTTTCCTTCTCTCCTGGATAACTTGATCATTAGTGTTACAACAACTGAGTTGGGTGTAAGGAAATGGGTGATTAAGGATAAGGGTGGTATATGTTTCCCCTCTGTAGTTCCTAATGTGAAATCTGGAGTTTGGGGCTCCGTACAGATTCATGATATGCTACAAACCCTTTCTGGCAGCACAAATAAATATGTGCATTTTGGTTGACATCTTTGTTCAAAACCCTTTTTTTTGTATGGAATGTTGTGTTGTTGTCCACATTTTGCCTTCATTGGACAGTTTATCGCCTCTCACTTTCTTGAATGTTTGCGCGAGTGTGAACGCAAACACAAATAATCCTACAGCTGCTTCCCAGAAAGAGCTTTTCATGACATCTTTGGCTGAACTTTCACTGTGTAGCAGAAAAGAGAAAAAATAAGTAAATCGACACGAGTCGACTCAGCCAACAAATCTCCGGATTAAAGCAGCGACACACTACTTGTCAACTGAACTGTGGGAGAAATTGCTTCGCAGTAAAACTAGTTACTGTTTCCAGTTAAGGGCAGTTATTACAACGAAGGCAAACGATGGTAAGACTCTTGAGTAAAACAGTAACTGTAATAAATTGGGTAACCTGAACAGGTTATGATGTTCCAAAAGCTGCTTTAGCTTCGGCTTGATGTTTCCAGACATTAGCTCGAAAATTTGCCATCCCATTTAACAATGTATTATCATTTTCTACTGGAGTTAAACTGAATGCTTCTCTACATGGTTAAACTTCCATGATTCATAATATACCTTTAGCTCAGTGGTAGACTGAGATCCAAACAGATTCTCACCTTTAAAAGCTGCTCTGGGTTTTTTTGGGGTTTTTTTGGGGCTTGTGGTGGTGTTAAACGGTGCCCAACTAATGATATGTCGATTGAAGTTGTTTGGTCTGCATAAATGATCGGAAGAAGAAGGTTGGCGTCAGGGCTCATCCTGCGAAGTGTGTTCAATAGGTTGCTGCGATTGGCTGGATGGGGTTTAAGCTCCCCTGCTTCCCTCTGCCTCCGTTTAACGCTGGAAAGAGAGCCTTTTTAAAAAGGCTTGACCCGTTTGTGCCAACTTAATACTTATACAACTGCCAAACAAAAAGGACAGGCCATGACAGTGCAGAACTAGGAGTTGAGCAGCAATGCAGCAGGGTGTCAACAGTGAGACTTCAACAAAAAGATTGCGTCGCCATTTAGCATCTGTTGCTGACATTTCTCGGACATGTAAAGCAAGAAGCGAACAAAAATTACTGATATTTAGCGTAGATCTGTGCCGTGGTGGGAAACCATCTTCATTCTATGTATTCCATTGGAAAGGCCAGCTGGTGGAGTTGGCATAGCCGTTGGAGCCTGCCGACTGGCTGGCTCACTTGCGGGGCTGGTGGATGTGCTGGTTAATGTGCTGGGTTGGGGGCAGCTTGGGGACACTTGGCAGGGGCTTATGGTGGGCCACCTGTGCAGCTGCTGGTGTGAAGTCCTTATCACCCTGAACAGAGCAAACTCAGTCAACAATATAGTCATATACTGTATATAATGATGCATGTACAACGTTGCAAAGAGAGGCTGGGAGGGGGGGAAGGAATAACGGTGTTGATAAGGTTTCCTTCTTCTCGAAAAGCAACGCCAAATGATTAAATATCACAAAACAGCATTTCAGTTTTCAGTTTTAATCTCGTAACACAAAAGCATGGGAAATAAAATCTATAGTATTTGAAAGTTTGTGAACCCTTTAGAATTTTCAATATTTAACTACAGATGACCTAAAACATCAACTTTTTATACAAGTAAAAGCAGATAAAGAACAAAAAAAAAAGAGCTTGGACTGCAAACGGATGCACATTTGGGACCATCGTCATCCTCCCCAAGAGAGGCTGAACAACAAAACATGTCAGTCCAACATCAGGGTCACATATGAACCCAGGGTGACTTCTACAGTAAGTATTGATTAATGCGTATGTTCTTTAGTTCACAGGCAACCGACATTGACCAACAAAAGTGTTTTAAAGCAGGGCTGTAGAGTAAACACCAGTTTACCGACCAAAAAAACACCCAGAACATTTTTCATTTAAATAAACAAATCCAGCATATGAACTTAACCCAAATAGTAAAATATGGTGGTAGCATAGTGGTTTGGGGCTGTTGTCACATCAGGACCAGGACAGCTTCCCATCATTTGTAGAACAATTTCTTTATTTCTTTATTACACAGGCCAACTCATAAAGAAGTCAGGAAATCCATCGGTGAGCTGAATCTTAAGAAAAATTGGGTCAGGCAACAAGATGGTGAGATTAGGAAAACAAAACTTTAAGCCAAAGGCTTACAAAAGAATAAAGTCTAATGATTTGGAACAGCAGAGTCAAAGTCTCAACTTTAATCCAAAAGAAATGTTGCATAAAAGAATCTACAGCAAGCCAAAATAAAATACTTTAACCTCTGACATTTACTTCATATTGTAAAGATTTCTGATGGCTTTTCAGGACAGATTTATACTAAAACAAAAGGGTTCACAAACTTTGCAGCACCACTTTACTGTGAGCAGATACTGAAATGTTACTGTTACCAACCCTGCAGGACTGACTGCACATGAGAAACATTTGTCTGACAGCTCGAACCCAGAACCCATCGTCAAGACACCCATTTGTCTTTATATTTTATGTCCGCTGCTAGAAAAAAAAGTTAGAGGTTATCACCATTAAAACACAACATTGTTCCTGAAAAAACTCCATTCATAGTAAGAGTAGTAAAGTATAAAGCTGGACATATAACACATGTAGGATCTGACAGTAATGCTAAATGTTTATTCTGTTTCCATGCCACAATACAGTATGTGTGCTTAATACCAAACTTTTTACCCCCTTTATAAACATAAAAACCTTGAAACAAAATCCTGAAAGTGTACAAATTGCATGGAACTTTCATCTAATCTGCATCCTTAATTTATAATTCTTAGAAATCGGCCCACAAACACTTGCTCTTAAATGGGTCCAAAGCAGCAATGTGATCCTTCGCAGGATGTGAATCAGTAGCATTTTACAATAATGTCTATGCGTTTCTACCTTTTGTATTTCCATTTTTAACTCTCACAATTCTTTTTCTCTCCAAAAATATGTCCATTTACTACCCCCCCCATCATCATCATCACTTCCTTTCTCTTCCCTCGTTTAGTCCTCGCCCTTTGTGCGTTTTTTTTCACCCCCCTTTGCTTTCTGTGCAGACATTTCCTCACACTCGATCTCTGCATGTGCAGCTGAACAGAATAAAGGTGGGCGGTGAGTTTGATTAAAGCTGGGAAATTAAATACTTAAAAACAGTATGAAAAGCACACTTTGCATTTCTGTATGCATGACTGAGCGGATTACTGATCAATTACAACTGAAATACTAGATGCCAATTTTTAGCAAAGTTGTTCATCCCCCCCCCCCCCCCCCCCCATGTCTCACCATTTGTGAGTTATTATAAACATAGTATCATTTCTTGGTACGTCAACATGGACGAAGCTATACAGGCACTTACAAACATTCATCCATCTCTCAGAGCCTCTGGCTGAACTTTACTCGCCCACCCCATCCTTGCTTGACCCTAATCCTTTCTGCAAGTGTGTGTTGGTTTTATACTATGTGTGCAGCGATGCGGTACTTTCCCAACCTGTGCATGTGTGTGAGTGTGTGTAGGTGGGCACATAACATTTGCAGTATGTGCGCATCTCTCCCTTTAATTTAAAGCCAATTCCACAGCTAACTGCAAAAGATGTGGACTGAATTGACACCCCCCCCCTCTTCTGAAGCTTAAAGCTTCTCTTTCAACAATCTGTCCTACCTTTGGATGGTAATGCAACTAATTAACACAAGTCCTTTTTATCCTTTAATTTACTGGAGTCAATATTAGAATTCTTGAAGCAGAAAAATTGGCTCAGAAACATTTCAGAACCACATTATGCCAGTGAAGGAGAACCAGAAAGTACCCATCCAAGAGGGTGTGCTACCAAACACTCAACACACAGGCACCTTCCCACACATACACACTCTGAAGTGTTTCGCTCAGCTACTAAAAGGCTTTTCTGAGGCTTTGCGCACTGCTAGCCTGTGGGGTTTGATGGTAGCGATAGGAGGGGCGAATAGGAAGGCGAGAGGAGGATCGAGGTATAAATGGGATGCTTCCACCTTCTGATATCATTTCAACCCTTTGCAAACAATCTGCCAGGTCTGAGGCGTGCAGAAAGCAGGGAATGAAGCCGTCTGGGCAGCTGAGGACACTTTTCACACACACAAAAAAAAGCAAAAAGTCAATTTAAACAAAAAGAGACCAAGTGGCAGCTTCAGTTGGGCAGGTCAAAGCTGCAAAACCCCCCAAATCCCTATGATCCCTTATACTTTACATTAAAGTGGCTCATGAGAAGGTTGCAAGGTTTCATTTTTGTAGCAACCGTGGGAAACGGGTGTTGCTTTAACATCCAAAGTGCGGTGACTCGGATTCATCTTCATTTTATTTTCCCGTCATTTAGCGTGAATAATACCTCAACTTTATCCAAGTCTCCTGCACCGAGCTCTGCCTTTTACATGTACAGCTCTCACTTCAGATTGAAACTATCTGATTATGATCATCTAAAATGTGCTTATCTGTGTAAGCATGTGCTTAAGTCTTTGTGTCTTACCTTTGTAACTACTCCAGAAACAACCACAGGGGCCTTTGGTGGGCTGAAAAGAAAAGAAAAAGAAAAAAAATACAATTTCAACAATATATATATATATATTTTATAAGTACAGCTTATTTTAACTTAAGTTTTACCAATCTAGCCAGATCGAGAAAACCCCATAGTGACACTGTGCCAAAATACTGAAATCCCAAGCTGTCAAAACACCCAGTCAACTCTCTGGCAGCACACACACGCACAGACACACGCGCAGACACACGAACATGCACTGGATGGACCTGCCAACAGCTTTAATAGCTCCCATTTATTCTGCCCAAACACTGGTTCCCACAGCCTCTGGATGGAGAGCATGAGAGGAGAAAGGAAAGAAGGTGGGAGAAAACTACAGCTATCGGAGAAACGGACGATGATGAAGAAGGAAAATGTTTAACATGGGGAGCAAAACAAAAGCAGACAGGGGAGGAAGATGGGACAAGAGAGTTCGAGGCAGGTCCGGGCATGTAGATGAGGAAGAGGAGTGGATGGGGGAGGGCAGAGAGAACAGGCAGCCAAATACCTATATAACAACAGACTGTTAGAGGAGAGGAAAGAGGATGAAGGAGAGATGGAAGTGAGCACTCACACACTGAGGAAAAGGATGGGAAAGTAGGGAGAAAGGGAAAAAAAAGGAGGAGAGGGAACGCAGAACCTGTAGTGAGTATCGACCTTGGTATGACAAACGAGTGCCGTCTAATTTTACAGCATCGCCACCCCCGGCAAAAAAGTACAGTTAGCCACCTTCAGAACTCCACTCAAAGACATTAGCTTTAGCAACAAGCCTGTCCAGCTTCCAGCTTAGCTCATTAACGGCCTAAACATGGTGAAAGATGGAAAGTTGATCGCAGACTGCGATCTCAGTGGTGAGAATCTAACAACTCCAGAACCTCCAGAACACCTGAAGCATCTGCTGCTTACTTTCAGATATTCGACCACCCGTGCACAACTTATCAGAATCACAGCTAACTTACAGCCGCAGCTTTCCTGCACATCGGTCTAAACTCAATCTCTGCAATCAGAATCTTGGCACCACTTAACCTCCCAATATTCGTCTTAATGGCTTAGATATGTCCAATTTCATCGATCTGTACATGTTAGGCACTTGTGAAAAATTGGGGGTTGATGAAACTAATACATGCAATATTAGTGGTGCAAGTGCTTCATCTTCAAGTGAACACTGTGCTGGGTGTGAGAGGGATTGTAAACATGTTAAGCTAAGGGGAATAAATGGACCAGTGCAAAAAAGCCATGAAAGAATGGATAAATAATCTAAAAAGTAAAAAAAAAGAAGAAAAAAAAAGTTGAACTGCTAACGGCAGCATAAATGTAAATTCTGCTAACATTTCATCCATGACTAAACTAAAACATGCATGCAATACAAGATGCTTTGTTTATTCTAACGGGCCTTTCTAGCTCGAAGTTAACATTCAGCTGATGTTGCCCTACGTTGGATAAAAAAAACACAGTTTAAGCTGTTTTTCTAAAATAAACAAAACAATCAATGAGCCTCTGAGGCAAGAAGTGAATTTCCATATCAATATCAGCATGTGTATGTCGCACAGACATGCAGCTCATGAAGCGTTGCTTTATTTTCATTTCTATCTGAGGCTACAATGAGGTGCAAAAGAGAGGGATGGAGGTGCTCGGTGAGATGCAAGTCCACATACTGAGACAGCATGGGCTGCTATGTCCCTTATGCTGGGCTGTCACATATTCTGCTGAGTGTCTGTCTCCGCTGTGTGGTCTGTGGTACAGTGAAAATGGATTTGGAAAGTAGACGAGGTGTTACAGAGAAAACCGGGAGAAACATATTAGCATCAAAATTTGATCCCTGTTACTTTGACTGGAGATGAAAGGACACAAGGACAGAATAGATCACCACAGAGAGGGAGATGTGATTGGTGTAAAGCCTGTCACAGAAATGTTGAAGAAAAAAAAAAAGATAGATCTAGATCCAAAACCAGAGTGTTAGCTTTTCTGATATCTCTACTTTATCTGTATGGTAAGTATAAAAGGAGATGAATTAAAAAAAAAAGGAGAAGTGGAGTAAGCTAAAGAGACAAAGAGCTCTCTTGTGAAGGAACGTGGTCTACAGCAGTCCAAGTCTGCAGGGGGCAGCAGAGAGCTATGCAACATCCAGGAGAGTTGTCGCTTTGTGTCAGGAGGAAAAGACCTGCATGAAAGATGGAAAAAATACTTGGAAAAAAGAATGAGGAAGATGCAAAGAAAAAGCGTAAACGAATGAGACAAAGGGTGAAGTGAGAATCGGTCCGTCTGCTTTGCTTTTTCCTCCGTTAAAAGCTGTAAAGCCACGGCTTCTGCTACCCCACCCTTCTCTCAGAGCTTCAGCAGAACAGGAAGTTTTTTTGCCGTGGGCGAGGTGGTGGTTGCCGTGGAAACAGATGCCTGTTGCCTGTCTCCCTGCTCCCTCCTTGCAACTTTTCCACCATGAGCTGTCAGCCTAATGCACATTTAACTATAGTTTCTGCTTGCAGTGTGAGAGCGCAGCGTTCACAGTGATGCTGCCTCTCTGGTGGTTTTAACACATTTAATCTCACTCATGTTATCAGAACACAAACTATTCATGCCCTTCATCTTCTACTTCCAACCCAAATATTACATTTTTACAAAGATGTTGACACACAGATTTAAACATGACAGTCAGTGGGCACGATGCCTCTGCTAGCTTTTGTTTCCTCACCCTTCTCCTGTCCATTTTCATCTCTCCATATTGCCATGACACCCATCGCTTCCCATTCCACAATAATCCTCTCCTTTCCCGCTCTCACCATAACCCCCAGCCCCCCCCATTTTTGCCTTTGCCTTATCTGTCCATCTCAGCTAGATTGGCTACGGCAGGTGTTCCCCTGACTACAACGCTTCGCTGGCTGTTACTAATGCAGAATTTACCCAGTAGCCACCTGCTAGACGTCCATCAGTGTGACACAGAGGGGGACAGACAGGAGTGTGTGTGAGTAAGTGAGTGAGTGGCTTTTTCTCGACCGTGTTTCCTGATGGAGTGCTGTGTTTTTGGCAACTGAAGAGGCTGGAATAGCGGCCACGTGCCTCATTGCCTCGGCTACTTTTCACATTAAATGCAGGAGCCACGCCGGCTTGTTGTTTTTGTACTTTTATCATCTACTTGACCTCACATTTCAACGCGATGTCTGATTACTCCCGGCACAAAAGAGAAAATTAAACAAAATGAGGTGATTTATTGGCACCGACGGGCTTGCTGCTACTCCTGCTCCAAATTACACACAAAATACTTAAAAGAAGGAGAAAGGTGAACGAGGAACGTGAAATATATAATCAGTAAGGCCGGCTGTATGAAGTACAGGCGCTGAAAATTTCCTGACACCTGGAAATGTTCTTGAACTCTGCTCGCTGCTGTGTAGTGCTTGTCGCTTTCCATTTATCATCTCTTATTAACACACATGCGCGCGCACGCATAGACCAACTGATCTGCGGTGTGAATATAGCACCTGTACCAATATGCACATAGCTGGCGGGTCCTCATGAATATGGAGCAGGCACACATACGAACATTAACATACACACACAATTACTCACCGATGCACGACACCCCCGCTACAGAACAGAGTGACCACATCGCAAAACAACTTTTTCCCAGCAACAAAAGCTGAAACATGCTAATGTAGGAACACGACACAACAAGTAGCTGTTGATGGAAAACAGCGTCAGTGTGATGTAAAACATGAAAAGCGAAGCTGCTTGTGACCAACAATACTGATGACTGGAACAGTTAATGCTCAAATTATGCAGTAATTATGTTGTTTACTGACATAGCTGACACACACACAAACATTAGAACTTAACAGCATCCTGCCTACACTGCAGACTTATAGAAACGTGAAAGCTGTTAAATTGCTGGGTTGCAAGTAGCTGCTTGTGTGGTAGATTATCGGTTAAAAAGAATAAAAAACATCTCAGTTGTACACAGTACTCAATAGAAATGTTTACTCAGACTCAAATGCTCTTCAGAACGTCTTGTCTTTTGGACGTTTTGCATATAAGTGCAGAACATTTTTCTATTTTCCTTACTACTTTTGCATCTATTGATTTTTTTTTTTTTTTGCTGTCCCTGTGGTTATTTTCCATAAATCTCCTGTTAAGTCCCTCTTTCTTGACTCTTCAGATGCTTCTAAACATCTAAAACCTGCAGGACCATGGCCCTCAAGGACCACAGTTTGCAATCCCTGCCTTAAGTACAGGCTACAGTAAAAGGGCTCCTTGATTATACTCCTTCCAATTCAAACTTGACTTTTTGGGAGGGCCCTCAGCTACGTCTGATGTTTCCATCAATGGTTTTGATGCACATTGTTAAGTTGCTCATGAAACAAGGTTAACATAAATTCTAAAATTAGAAAAACAACATTCCTTTTGGGTGGAGGGGGGATAAAAAAAAAACCTTCACTTGAGGAGGCTTTTGCCTTTTACAAAAAGAACAGTTGATGCACTTAAGGGCAAGTAGAAATGCCTCATGTCCTGATGTAGTGAACACGTCACTCACATGACAGGTCACATGGACCGTCAGTTGAATTTGCTTGTCGAGAATAAACACGGCTAAGACTCACTGACATTCAACGAATAAGAACATAATCTTCTTTCATCTGTATGACACAGGCACCTCCTTTTGTTTGCGTCTTTTCAACTCATAGTTTTGCATTTGGTTAGCAACTATTTACCCGTTTCTTGCATAGCCGCCAACATCGCCGCTCAGTTCACCTCACTGTTGCCAGATTAACGACATTATCATTCATTTCTGACTTTGGAGACTATTTTCTTTAGTGCCTAGCTTTGCATCAAGAGACGTCTTGAACAAGCTGTGGCCATTGTTCTATAAAAGTGCTCTCCAACCACATGTACATGTCTCTGCTTCTCCTCTGTTTAGTCAGAAGTAAAAAAAACAAAAAACAAACAGCACCCCCCATGAATGAACTGTTTGTACATGCACAATGTTGTTTTTGTGGTTTCTTATTCAAACAGACTGTCTGCTGCTTTAAAGAAATGAGAAATAAGGCTGTTTGTTGTGACTTCTCCTTTGATAAACACAGCCATTATCTTTACCTTATTCGTACTGAGCTCTAAGAAAGCTTTACGGCAAAGCCTTGGAGCGTTACCTGCTGCTGACATACTCCTCTTCGTCCTCCTTCTGCAATGGTTCAGGGGTAGCAGATGGCTGGTGTTTCTGCACTATTCTCATACCGCCTGCTTTCACTGCAACACACAGAGGTACACACACACATCCATGTGATTCCCAAACTCGTTTCTTCAACACCTCACAAAACACATTTGATCTGATTTGAAGAGTTACCAACAGGATAATATTTTGAGACTTCAGCTAAATGATCAGGGACATTGATGCATTTGATTTGGATGAAATCACAGTAGAATGGCTGCCTTTAAAAGAAAGACCATGGTTAAAATGAGTTGGCACTACGTTCTGCAGGGCTGCTGGACAGACTTTGCCCTCAAACTTAACTAATAAGTGCCTCTTTATAGAGAGAAGCACTTCACATTAACACACCTGAATGTTTGTTAAAGTCTGTCTGACATATCGTAGGTTTCATGTGCAATAGGCCTCCCAAGGATCACAGGTTGGGTGCGAGGGGCATTTGTTATCTCACTGTGCTATCAGTCCTGCAGCTGCTGTGGCCCAGTGACCTGCCACACTGCTCTTGTCCACGTACACCTAATCGGGGTTTTCTTCAGCCCATGTCCTCCTCCACGTCAACGCCACCTTGCAGCCATTAAATGCACCGTAATCCTTCATATTGGAATGTAAGAATGATCAATGGCTACATCTTACCAGTTTAAATGATTATGATAATAATAATGATGCAAGATCTCAGGGCAATCAGGAAGTAAGGAAATGTGCAAAACGAGGAAATTGGCAGGTCGTAGAAGACGCAATCTGGATCGTTAAAAGGTGTTATACAGGCTGCTATCTGCCAGTTTCAGGATTGTATAAGTATTAATCATCATTATGTGATTTTTGGTTGTATGCATTACAGAAACAAAGGCCCTCGGGTTTGTATGAAGCATTCCAAAGCAGCAGCAGCACAGTGAGCGTTTACCTGCGGGGAGATGTCCACCTTTGGTTTCGATTTTCTCCTTCGGCGGGGACGACATGTCTACTGTCCGGAGGAACCGAGCTGTCCAAAAATCTAATCTCTGCTTTATTCTGCTTCAAACTGTGGACTTCTCTTCAATCTGGATCGTCAACGTGGCTTTTTCCTGAGCATTGTTTGGAAATGGTGCGTAATGACGTTAGGTTTGACTGTAAGACGCGCGGTGACGTCAGACGTACGGACTTCTTTCTTTTTTAAACGCAGAAACTTTTAATTGTAAATAAGATCAAGGAAGTTTCTTTGAAAATTATTCATCGAATTTATCCTTGTAAGCTATTCTTACAAAGATATAGAGAGATATTGATGTCACCTGCTCATTCTGTAACTGTTCTGAAAAAGCTTGCATCACCTTTTCTGGTCGTGTGATACCTCCCATAGTTTCTGGCAAAATATATGTACATTTATTTCCCCAAAAAATGATTCCCATTTTACTCTTGCATTTGAAGATGCATTGTTTGGTTTGTTTTTCTATAACTCTGTCAAATCAGACCAATATTATATAATCAATTTAATTCTGTTGCTTGCAAAAAAACATATTCAAAAATGTAAATTCTCAAACCGAAAACCTTCATATTTAATTTTTGTAAAGGAACTCAAACAATGCTCTATGACAATAGAACATTCTAAAAACAAGAAAGCTGTTAAAACCACTGATCTATGTCTGCTCTTTAACATTTGTTGAAAAAGAATATATATATTCTGTACTCTTTGACCCCCTGCCATTGTCACTGTTCATGTTCTGTTCATATGTTGTTTTGTAATGAACAATTGTCAATAAAGACTATT
>JAOXYM010000019.1:16530266-16543866 GCA_028567055.1 Leptatherina wallacei
GGGGGGGGATTTCCTCCTTGTTATCTAGATTTTGAGGGTGATAACATCAGTGTACCTCTGAGGGGAAAAAAAGTATGTTCAAGCAGCAAAATCCTACCATACACAACACAGACACCCTCATTTTGCATTTTTTATGTTATCTTGCAAGATTCAGACTCAACATTGGCTTTGAACATGAAGTGGTTTAAATTTTTTTCATTAAGATGCTCCTAGATCTCAGAAGAATATGAAAATGTGATAGTGTCTACAACAGCTGCCAGAAAAGCACTGTACTATATCAAGCATTTAAGTTCTTTACGACATAAAAAGGTCTAATCGAGCTCACGAGCTGATGTCTAGCTTAATTATTGTGTAAATGTTAATTGTTGAAATAAAAATGCAGCTTTCCCACTCATAAATTATTTAGAAATCATTAAAGTTGCAGACTACATAAACCGTGTCTATTGTAGCTTTACGCCTACACAACCTCTAAACCAGTCATTTATTTAGGAATGGACTCCTATAATGAAGCAGCCTGTTTTTATCTCTCAATAGTAAAACCACCAATATGCCAATGCAACAGCACCAGGATGAGCAGTAAAAGAGAGAGAGCGAGAGAGAGAGAGAACGGCACTGACCCCAGTGAGCACATTCTATCTGTTTTCATGGCAGTTATGACAAGTTTGTAGCCAAAGCCACTTTTATAGTTATTTGAGAAGAAAACTGTATTTCATCTAGGACAGTATTTTCAGGTTACACACAATGCCAGACTCTATTCATACATAGAGAAGAGGGCATACCCTATACAGTGTATGGAGAAATATGCAAATTTGGCCAGTTAACAGCTATAAAGTAAGAAGCTGTGTGTATATATATGTAATAAGCTGGCTTGTAGGAGGCAAAAAGAATGAATTGAAAATTCACAAACACTGTAATATGTTTGAGAAACAGTTGTTCTAATAAATGTGCATACATTTACATGCATGATCATATAATTGTGTGGTCAGAGTGATAAAACCAAACTAGATTTTAGCTCAGTGATGACATAATTGGTGTGTGAAGTGCCAGCTGCATGCTTCAATGTACAGTATTACACTCCACACATGGCATGAATTTGAATTACTCACTGAAATACACAGAAAACAAATTAAGAATACAAATAGAATCAGAGAATACACATTTTATGTGACCACTGATGTCGCACCACAAGTTTTGCTACACACACACACTTCTAATTAGCAATGGGTTTTGGCAGCGGAAAGGTGTCTAACATGACATTTGTCCCCAAAGTGGAAGAATCTGTTGCCAGGACACGAGTCTCTGAGGGAGGGGTGTTGACAGCCAATCAAAAGGCCAGGAGTTCACTTGCAGGTCAGAATGTATTTTCCTGATGAAAAGATTAATTGTCTTGTGAGATCAATGCAATCAGAATGGATTCTTACTTAAAAAAAGAAAAAGATTTTACACTGACATTTTTGTTGATCAGCAGCCTCGGAGACAAGTTCTCAGAGATTTCCTCTATTTTTCTTAATTGTGATGACATCTTAATGAGACTTATTGACAAATCAAACTTTTCATGATACAATACCATAGTCAGGATTTGTATGCAGTGATTAAATTTAGGGTTTTGTAAAGTCAAGTTACAGAAAAAGGAAGTTAAGAATGAATCTGTATTACTTCTAAGCTGTCTTTCAGTGAGCTCAATGACAGACACACGCTGTGTTATCATTTTGCTGAGTTATGATGTCCAGATCACATAATTAGCTCTAGGACATTTGTATACAACTGAGCTCAGAGGGCAGTAAAAAAGAAAAATAAATATAATGTATATGTTAAAAAAATCAAGCCCAAAATAAAATCCAGACCCTTGTGTCTTTGAACATATGTGTTTCTGCATTCATCCATGAGCGTGTGCACACATTTGGCCACTAGATGGAAGAATCCGGCGTCATCGCATCAGAAGTGTGTGTGTGGGAGTTTGTGTCCTGCAGGATTCATCATCGCTGTCGCTCTGACAAAGCTCAGACTGTGATGAGGAGTGGAGTCACAGACAGAAACTGCACAACAGTAAAACAAAAGAGCAAATAACAGGACTCTAAATCCTGTTCATTTTTCTTCTCTCTCACACTTTTGTAACACCCTCCCTCCACCCTACTTTCTATTCCTTATATTTGACACACTCTCACACACACATGCTCACACATACAGTACATGCAGGTCTGAGAGTGACAGAGAACGTTTATTACCATGGTGTGAAAATAGATGGCACACGTTCAAAGAACCATAGGTGAAATCCTCTTCAGAAGTCAGTGATCTCAACACCTGCCCATGGTTGATATGGAGGTGTGTGTGTGTGTGTGTGCTGCTCAAGCCTCTGAGAGAAGCACTCTCAGTGACGGCTTACAGAGAGACAGAATGAGGACGTCACAGGTGACTGAATTTGTTCAAACTGACAGGTGTGCACACACATATTCTCTCTCACACACATGCAGTTAAGTCTCTGACATACATACAGGTATTCTCCACCTCTCCTTCCCACACAGACACTAACACACACATGTATACTGATGTCGTACTGTGGGACCCAGCTGGGTCCTCTGCAGTTGCACTGCATCACACATGAATAACCAAAGCCTTTGCTCTGCAGCATTTGCTATTCAGTACCTGGCAGGGTGCCTTATGGGGCGAGTATATGTGTGTGTGTTAGTGCATGTGTGCACATAATAGAGACACATCTATGAGTTTACACATGCAAGTGTACATATCAGTCATTGTCCAATTGAAAAAAGTTGTAAAGTCAGGAAAGGAAGGAGAGTAGAGCCAAGCCAACATGGAGACTCATCAGCTCATGTGCATGAGACCAACTTTATCTAAGGTGGATGACATACAGTATATGATGAAAAATACTTACCCATCCGTGTGTAGGAGATTAACGATAGACTCTTAGGTCCTACAAAAAAAATCCACATTTGATGAAAAGCTGTGCTTTGTTCTACAAAGTGGATTTAATTCCAGATTTGCAGGGTTCATGAATTAGAATACGACTACTGTGCGTGCACAGGCCCATGTTGACACTGATAAACCATGATCAGAAGAATTTAATGATGCTGTAACCTAAATGCTTCTCTGTGGAATGGACACCCTCTATCTAAGTTATTGATTTTTAGCCAGTGGTAATCTGCAGACAGATCAGTTCAACACTTCAGAGCAAACTGAAATATCCCAACCAATACTGGGTGGATTACTTTGCAATTTGCTGCTGACATTCAAGAAACCTTGAAATATTTTCTTTGAACCTCCCCAAAGTGTTTGTTTGCATCCTAGTACAGGTAATCTCTAGAGTACTGACCAGTCAAAGCAGGTTTGTGTGGTTGACAGACCCTTTACTTGAAGGCTTTTTACTGCTCATTTTGATTTAACTTTTTATTACCTTTGTAATAAAAAGGTATACATGGGATATACACTCTTTTAAATTAAGTTGGATTCAGTAAAGTGACATGTAGCCACAGGCAGCATTCCTGGATCACTCCATCTTGATCACGTATGTGTTTATCTTTGGAAAAGACATGTTTACCACAGATCACTGGTTCAGATTTCCCTGACATGACTGCAGGCTAACCTTAACAAATCATTTGTCATGACCATTTGTCTGACTTACTTTGTAAATCACATAACCAAATCATTTGTGTTTATCACTTTCACACATTCTTACTCTTACAGGCAGACGCTGTTCAAAGATATTTCTACACCGCAGCTTTAAAATTCAATTAGCAAGCTTAAAAAAAATTTTGCTTAATCCATCAATATGAGGCGGTTGGCAGCAATTTTGTGCAACGCCACAAGTGATGATAAATTTGAAAAGTGATAAACAAGCATAAAAAATGTGTCAGAAGTGTTCACTGCACTGCAGTTTAGCAGCTTGTAATTCCCTCATGAATACATAAGGTCACGTAGGTCTTTACTTGGGAGAGATATGGAGGCAATGAAAACAAACAGGCCTGAATTAGAACATGTGAATTGGCCCATAGGGAAGCTAATACCTAATGAAGTTTACACAAAATGAGGTCACCATTTAAAACAATCACACATGAAATATTTGACCCTTTCATTTGCTTTGAAAGGCTTTTTTTCCCCTTTTTCTAAAAACCATTTCAAACCCCAAAGGTTTTGTCTTATGACCACTTTCAGCTGTATTAATCAGCCCCGTGTATCTAAAGCACCATGGGAAGGAATTCTTGGCAAGATCAAAATGAAACATCTTGCCACTTCTCACAGGTGTAAATGAACCATGATAACAACCATGTCAAACAGTGGTGAGCATCTTGCTGTGAAGAGGCTTCCGGACATTTTTTCTTTCTTTGGCTCAGCTGGTGAACGCAACAGTTTATGACAACAGGGGAAATGAAAAATGAGAGCTACACATCCTTGACTCAAATAAGAGGGGATTTGGGAGAATTTGGGTTTGTTTTGGTGTCTTCTGCTCTTTTATGCCAGATCAAATGATAGTCATATATCTTTAATAAATGAAAGTGTATTACATCCTCTCAGCAATAAAAGTCCATATTTCAGCAGTCTGAATACATCCAATGTTAGAGACATAGTTTATGCTATTTCCGCAAAGCTTTTTATAATTCACCTGAACTTTTATTCAATGTTCCAAGATTGTTCAGAGCATGATTCAAATTTCTCAAAGCTTGATGTTGAAGTAAAGGAAGTTATGACATCATTTTCCCAAAAGGAAACCAAGCTAGACAAGTAACCAAACTAGCATTTCTTTGAAGATCACAGGATAATTATGGAAAATGACATAACTGAGCCTTCTCAGATTCTCGATGAGATTCCGATCTGGAATGACTGGGCCAGTCAAAACTCCTTTCTTAGCTATTTTGGCTGTATGTTCCCGATCACTGTCTTGTTTCAAGGTTCAATGCTACCCAAACAATGTTTTTCCTGCTGACTGCCACTTGTTTTTCTGCAGAATTATAATGCAGCCCTCCTTTCTTGTGATTCCCATCAGCATAAAACAAAAATAATCAGAACACATTACTTTCTCATGTCTATACCAGATTGTGGGTGACAGTGGGTGTGCTTCACATACATCCTTGTGTTCAAACAACTCAAATTCAACCACAATTGTTGATCACATTGATGAAGACGAAATTTCTTCTTTGTAAAATATCTCTATTAAATTGTTGCATTGGCATGGGGAGCATTTCTGTGATTGGCCTGATGAAGTGGAGTAATGCTTGCTTATCTTCCATGGGGGCCGGCCTTGTGCAGCCTCTGCTTGAGTGTTTGCCATGGGATGTTTGTACCAGAATTCCTTAGATTCATTAGGGTTACCTTGATAGTGATCCTCAGATTAAAATGAGATTTTCAGTGAACATATAAGTAGACATGCAGAAAAACCTCTTTAGCAACACTGGATTATAAGAGAAAAATATTAGCATTTTTTAATGATCCAGCTGGAGCTGAAAAGGGGTGGCAAAGATGATGGCAAAGAAAAGTTTGATCCAAAGATCTAAAATGTGGTGATCATTGCAAAAGGAAGACATTAAGAATAAAAAGGTTATGTAAAAGTTAGAACATGATATTTTAAGTAAAATGAACGCACCATGCAACATTAATCAAAGGTAGACATCCAAAACATGGACTTTTGTCAGGCCAGAAGCAAGCTACTCCAAAGAAAATGCACTATATAAACCAAAGGTTGCTGAATTTCCTCTGAGAAATAAACAATGTTTAAAGCCCATTTTAAATTAACATAGTGGATTACTGAGCAGTGTCTAAAATTGGTCTTTTTCAACCACATGCTCAAACAAAAACAACAAAAAAAAGTGTTTAGAAACTACACTCCAAAACTAATGGTTTACATTATTTTGCATGATAATTTATATGTGCAAACTGCGTTATTTAGCATCCGCGCTAACTCCGTAACTGTGAGGTTAGCTGGGAAATATTCAAGGTAAACATTTAAGAAATGTCTGCACAATTTTCCAGTTTTTTTCTCCCTTTTTTTCTTTATTTTAGTCCTAACAAATATGAAATTCACTGCTAACAGATGACAGCAGATACATTTATAATCAGAAATGTCCTTGAGGCACAGTTTTTGAAGAATAAAATAAAATAAAATAAGACGTGGTAAATAAGACTGTTTCAAAACATAAAACCCAACTCTTTCAACTTGGAATAATAACTGAACCTATTGCACCAGCATGTTACCGTAGGTGACACGTCTCTTTTGATCTGCTGATTTTCTCACTCTATACATTTATTTGCTAAACCCTGACATGTCTGCAATATATGCAAATTGCAAGAAAACCTTTTAAATAGACCTGCTGATTGATTTATGACATCAACTTCAGCTTGTGGACATAGGCATTATTTTAAAGACCTTCTCAGACTGCAGGCGCCTTTCACTTACTGTATAATGCCTGTAATTTGTTCATTATTTCCATTCCATCTTTCTGTCCAACATTCATCCTATCACTTTGTATCTCCTCGAGGCTCCACCCATCGTTATCCTTCAGATGAGGGCATTCATTTGTCAAGGTCTGTCTGTGACAAACAGTGGCCTCACTTCTCCTTAAACACAAATTGATTTCATGCTTAAATCCTCAAAGTATAAATCACAGCCACTCCACCTGTTCCCCACTATGTCTCTGTCTCCTTCCTTTTCCCTTACATCTTACTTTGTGTCCAACCTCCTACTCTCTTCATGTCCTCCCTGGCTTACTGCTGAAATGCACCTGCATGTGTAGACACACATCCACACACACCCTTGAGTTGGATCTTTGCCACGACTGAATGGGCACGTGTGCTCTGAGTAGGGAGAAAAGCTGGCAAAGACGGAGTAAAACAGTGAAGGCCAGAGGCATCTGCAGGGTGGAACAGGGCAGTTTCAAAGGTTGTGAATAGGAAAATTGAAGAGCTATTTTCACGCCACATTAAGTTACACCAGCCTTCGAATGTGGGACTACGCTCAGACAGAGGAGCTGTGCCTCTATTGTGAAGGCTAATAATCAACGCAATGGACTTATTACCCAGCACTACATATCACAGGCCTGAGCTAGACAGCCTCAAAGAAGTGAAAAAGGGAGGAAAGGCAGACATGAATACCAATGGATTGTAACAAATGCAGCTACCCCCAGTTCATTCATTTTATTTGCTTCAAGTTTAATTCAATCTGAATAGATATTTGGATGACTGGGATCAAAGCTGTAGGGGCATTGCAAAAAGGGAGCTAAATGAATGGAAAAATGGGAATTTCCATTACTGCATCTTTAATGTCTGTCCATTTTCAATATTGTGACAATGGAGACTGGTGTTTGCAGGAGCCTTTGCATCTTCATCTTACATCTCTATCATTAACACTCCAGACACTTTCCTCTGCTGTCACTCGGGGGCTACATCACAGTAAAATATTAAGCCTCCTGTCAGGCCTATCACTTCTACGATGGGTAAGTACATTAACTATACAGCATCTGGAATGGACCGTTATCAGCAGAAGTGTGAACAAGACTGATATCCAAAGCATTATCAAACAACATTCTCCCACATGCCTGCAGTCAAGCCTCCAGCCAATATATTTCATGAATAGATGATGGGATCAGTACATTAACAGCCATGTTAATGCCCACATTCAAATGCATGCTTTTTGAATGACAATGATCTTTTTTTATATAGCAGCAAAAATTTAGTTCTTACAACTAAATTTTAACATGTATTGTCATAAATGCCACAATTTTTCCTCTTACAGTCAAATAATCTTGATTATTTCCCATAATAGAATGATGCACTGGCACATCTGTAATGTTGCATTAAAGAGGGGAAAAAGCGTCACATATACGTTTAGGCCAAAAAGTAAAAATCTAAAAGTTTTGCTACTGTTACCTTTAACTATTTCATCCACAAATCAGCCACAAAGAAGGCTGCTTTTGCAAACACACACTGCTGTTTTCACATGAAGGGACAAGTGAAAAGTTACTACAATCTACAAAAGTCATTATAACCCTGTCGGGAAAATATAACAGGTTGAGGAGATCTGGGTTTAACTTGAAGCTTTGAAGTCACAGTTTTTGTACACATCCACTTTTATCTTTAGAAATGTGCAGTATTACCTTCTCTTTACAAAATCTTCTCAGTGGTTTTAAATCTGCTCTTACCTCAAGTGGATTAAATAGCTTACTTATATAATGTCTGCCAACACAACATGAAGCCAGTTGTTTTCTCCTCTAGAAAATCATTTCTGAAACATCTTTTTTTTAATGCTATTTGCTTCCTTCACTTCTCTACATCATCTTTGTTGAGCATCAGTGTCATGTATGAAAGCATGGAATAGGCAGCAGAGGGGAGTCAATGTTTGTTCAGATGATCAATCACTGCCCGACAAAAGGTAATGAAACAATGTAAGAAAAAAAGTTTTAAAACGTTCATATTTGTAAGCATTTTTCTATGCGCATGTATGTAACATTTACCCTGCTTGTATACTTATTGACTATATTTCAGAGGCCTTTTTCTAAAACTTTGGAAATCTCACCTGAACTGTCTGTTCGATGGAATTTTGTTGAGCTTTACTTTATCAGAGTTGGTCTTTGCAGAGATTAAATTCATATATTGTACCATGATAGAGATTTATAGCTGCAAGTGTCTCATTCCAAAGGTATATTAATCCTGAAAGTGTTGCAAGCCAGAAACTTTTTTCATTTGTGCTCTGTGCCATCTTCATTTATTCTTAGCCAGTAAATCATATGCTGATAATTACACATCTGAACAAATCTTTCTTACATGAATCCAAAAGTATTCGAATATACCTTGTGGTTGCAAAGACATTATCATTCTCACTTCATTATGGGTATGCATCATGGGTAGGCATAAAAAAATAGGCACACAGCTCAAAGAAAGAGCGTCTCAGAAGCTGCAGTAGATGATAGCTGTGGGAAAAAAAATTTGTTCTTAAATTTTATTTTTAGTTGCTTTAGTTCTTCAAAGGCATCAGAAGCCTATTTGAGCAAAGTGCGGACTGAAAGAAAAGAGATCAAAGGTGTGAATCAATCTAAAACACATCAAGGTGTATCAGATTAACCATGTACACCACCAGACATTGCATGATCAATTGTAACTTGTGGCAAAAAACACACAACACGCCAGTGGCTACTTCAGAAAATACTTACACGTCTAAATGAAAAATGATCAAGTGACAGACCATTAAGTTTGATTGCAAAGAGTTTTTTTTTATTTTTTTCCCTTGTGTTCAAATACGGTCCTCTCTCAGCAGGGTCATCTAAGAAGCATGGACACACAATAACACACAACTCGCACCAGAGCCTGAGCATCTTCAGGTGGGACTTCTGTTTTGTCTTGATTGTGGCGGTGGTGGTGGTGAGGGGGGGGGGGGGGGGGAAGGGGGGATCCTGATCAGCAGTTTCAATGTTTGGATCAAGTGAACAAGAGTCCTGTTGTACACCACATAATCATTTTTTTTCTCTGCAAACATTTGTTGCATTTAGTGACATTGACATCAGCACATAAAAATTATATATGTATATATTTATATATATAATTATATATTTATATCTATATTAATGTATTTATAGATTTGTCGCTCTATATCAACAATTCATTCTAATTATTTTTATCTTGATTTTTCATGTTGTAAAACCGGTCAAACTGTCAATAGGAATGCCTTTTTTGGACATTGATTTTACACAGGAGCAGTCACGCACATACACGCAACAGAGGCATACACACAAATACTCACATGCATGCAAAGATACACTCACTCATGTTTATGTGCATACACACGCACACACACACACACACACACACACACACACAGGCCACACATTCTGACACATACATGCACATACACACAAACACACACATCCACAAATGCTCGGCCAACACAGAGAGGCAGGTCTGTACATCTATGGGGGAGGAGGGGGGGGAGGTTACCAATGATCCCCAGCATCAAGTACGGTTTCACCTGATTAAAACACAAGAAAATAAACGTTACAAACAGCAGAGGGAGTCATCGGGTCATTGTCTGTAAACTTCGACAGAAAGATCCCCTTTAAGTCCTCTAGGACTG
This sequence comes from Leptatherina wallacei, assembly GCA_028567055.1. Taxonomy (NCBI): domain Eukaryota; kingdom Metazoa; phylum Chordata; class Actinopteri; order Atheriniformes; family Atherinidae; genus Leptatherina; species Leptatherina wallacei. The sequence continues at coordinate 16,540,336 of JAOXYM010000019.1, forward strand.
GTCCTTGATGTGTCAAAGTTTGGCACAATGTCATGTCTCTCTCTTTGTCTTTATCTCTACTGTACAGTGTACAATATTCATGGTGGATTTTGCTGAACAGATGAGTTACTATGCAAAAGTAATGATGGCAAACCTCTGAATGTTGACTCTGTCAAACATATCAGATCCCCCCAAAGTATCTTGATAACCCTTTCCAAAGACAGAGAGTGTGCTTTAAATAAACATGTATATCCTTTAGGCAGTGAAAAAGCACTTTCCTTTCCTTGGGGTTTAGGAGTGGTGCTGCTCTGACTATCCGATGCTCTTACAGCCTCATGCTACTCTTGACATTTTATTATGTCAACCCCGAAATCGCTTGATGGAAGCGGGAAAAACACAAATATTGTCGGGCTTCCTCTCTGACTGGGAAAGGGGGCAAAATCAAAAAGTGTCCACTGACATCCAGTCTGATCATGTCTGTTTTTTTTTTCTGATTCTTATATTCATGTTTTTAGTTTTTTCAGTCAGTAGTCAGTTATGGAAAATAAATCAGGGTTTTTATAAGCAGCTCATCAAAAACGTGTAATATACACACTATAGCACCCTTTAACTGTACACAGAAAATAAAAATAAAAAAGCTTTCAAAGTGAACATTTAGAAAAATTACAAATTAAAAATATGCTAAAGAATGACTTAAAGAAGTCTTTTGAAGAGGACATTCCTTGAAAACAAATTCAGAAGCCTCTAGAGGCAGCAAAGTCATTGCAACAAAAAGGTGGGATAAAAGCTGTGCTACGTTTGTCACTTTGGTGAAATGGTAAACATCCACTTCTAGCCTTGTGCCTGGTGTGCCTTCATCTTTGTCTGTGCTTCTTTTCTTCCTGACCTCCTCAAGAACTATAATGCCATCCTGATCCCTTATCTCTTCTTCTCTCTGTCTGCAACAGAAGGTCAAGCCACTTTCTGCTCCTACAGAGTAAGAGCTTTCCCTCATCAACTATCCATCATTATTTTCTTTTTATCCTATTTCTTTCCTCCTCTCAAGGCGTTCACTTATTTAAATTTCCTTTCCTACTCCTCAAGCACCCTGTCAAAGAAACTTCTGAGTACATACTCCCACAAGCTCCACTTAGAAATGAAATGGAGCGAACTTTAAAGAAATAAGGTGGTCTTTAAAAAAAGGGAAATGTTCGCATGCACATGCACAGTCTCTGACACTCTGCCTGACATCATTTCTTCACCCCATCTAGCTCTGCCCCTATTTTCTTTTAACACATATTTCAAGATCCCTTTTCTAAATGCCGCTTACAGTCACAGTTTACCTGCTATTAATCTCTTGCAATAAAAATAATCCCTTTCACACAAGCACACACAGACCCTCTTTTGCCCCCCCCCCCTCATTATAGTTGAGCTAGACCCAGGAATCAGGTGAGGCTGGGTAGTGGCTGGTCTCGTAGTTCAGTTCGCTGTATGGCCGAGAGGCTGAGTAGAAGTCTACGTAGTTGCCAGTGGACTTGAGGCCCAGATGCATTCGCAGGTCTTCCCGTGGATCCCGAGGTGGTCCGGTAGAGCTAGGAGGCTGCTGGGGTTGGGCCTGAGGCTGGGACTGCACCTGGACCTGTGGCTGTGGCTGGGATGGTGGAGGTTGTGGTCCCTGGTCCTCGTAGTAGGCCTCATCGAAGCTCCGGCTCTGGCTGTGAGGTGGAGGCTGTGGTGGCTGAGGCTGGGGAAAGGAAGGAGGGGGAGGGTAGGGATCGTAGTCTTTTAGCATGGCTGCTGATGGGCTGTCCTGCTGGGGCTGAGGGGGCACAACGCAGGGCTGGGCTGGATTCTGCTGGGAAGAGTGGTGGATGTGGCAGAGTGAAGGTAGGGGTGCAGCAAGCAAGGACAAGAAATGTGGGTAGTTGGAGCAAAAGAGAAAAAGAGGATGGAGATAAAGATGGACAGATGGAAAGGAAAAGCAGCAGGTTAAGAGTGAGCATCACAGGAAAAAGGGGTTGAAAGGAAGACAGTGTGGATAAAAGAACTCAGATAGGAATCAGTTGGGTGGGAAGAAGGACTCATGCTGTGAATTCTCTATTATATGCAGCCATTGAGGGAGCAATTCGTATCAAACACCATCACTCACACGGGCTACTTATGGGTGTGTGTGTGTAAGGGTGCAGATGCAAGGTGGAATCACACGAGTAAAAACCCTTTGTCTACACTCTCATTCCAGCTGAGTTTAACTGCTGGCAGTAAAAGTTGAAAGAACTCAGACTTTAATTAGAATACGGCAGTTTAACAGCTCCAACCAAATTCTCACTTCTAATCTTCCAAGTCAAAGGCTGCAATGCTTTTTGTTATTTCTCCCTCTTCGCCAGCGGAGACATTAAACAGAGGCAAATAATTAGCGCAATCATCCAGGGTAAGCGTTTTAATTGCTAGTCGAATGCGGTCCCAGGTTGCAGTGATTTGATGATGCCTGAGCTGAGGGTGTGCCTTTATCACACGCTCTGCCAAGGCATCTCTTATCACAGAGAGGCACCTTTTGTTTGCGTCTGGTGTGCCTCTTCCATCCTGCTTCTATCTTTCCTAATAACCACCTTGTTATGACAGCATATTCCAATTTAAAACAGCCATGCTGACACACATGCACTGCTAAAACACCGTTGGTGTGTGCCGGTGTTTGCACAAGTAAAAATATGGATCATTTAACTCACCTGGTTTTGCTTGATATCATCGCTGGCGGTCAGGTAAGAGTTTCGGAATAACGTAGACGTCCCGCATGACACTTGAACTTACGGGAGGAAAGAAAAGATAAAGATTACACTTTTTTTGTGGTTGAAAACATCCGGACACTGCTGCTAATCATTGAAAGTTTAACAGCAAAGTAAGAAACTCATTAATTGAACGAAAACAATTATTGACCAAGTTTTCCCACAGCTGGTCGTAAGTCAGGCATTTATTCAATGTAAGAGAGACAAGAAAGAATAGAGATAGAGAAAGGCAAGAAAATAGAGCAATAGAGAGGATTACAGATAGTGGAAGAGGCAGGGGAAGAAAGAGAAAAAGAAAGATGAGTCGGCTTAGGTAAGAGGTAAAGGCTGATACTGAAGAAAAAACTGGTAGAGATTGAGAAAAATCAAAGTGTGAGGAAGAAAAGTACAATAATACGGGATGAAAAAAAAGGTGACTGATAAGTAAAAGGGACAATAGAATGAAAAGACGAGAAAGATAAAAAGGGGGTAAAATAGAATAATTTAATTCTACTCTGCCCCCCGCACCACCACCACACACACACAAACACACGCAACACACCTGCCATGCCGTCTTTCCGGGATGTATGCTCTCCTTTGTTGCTATGGAAACCAGTGTTCATTGCCGTGGAATCATAGTCCATCTTGCGTTCCTTCAGACTCATCATCTCTCTGGGGGAGGCTGGAGCACTTGCTACACGTGAATACGCACACACATGGACACACACGTGCGCGCGCACACACACACACACACACACACACAATAATGAGCAATAAAACCCAGAACAGCATGAGCCTTCACACTCTGCCTGCT
>JAOXYM010000019.1:16546389-16557409 GCA_028567055.1 Leptatherina wallacei
ACACACACACACACACACACACACACACACACACACACACACACACACACACACACACACACACACACACACAATTGGGGATTTTGTTGAAGAAAGCTGTTTGTTTCTGTTACTTTTTTACCATTCAATTCTATCATTTCACACCTCTGCAGCAGATTCAATAAAAGTGGAATTTCAAACATGTCAGATTCCTCCAGAGTCAAGGCTATCACCGCTGGTTACGGTTACCAGGGGGACCTGGCTTGTAGCTGCTGGATATGACAGCCTGGGAGACTCGTTCTATCAGCGCAAAACACTGCCGGACCCCTGGAGGCCATGCTGGATGCAAAGGTCTCTCTCTTTCTCTCTCTTCCCCTCTGAATTTTCACTCTGTCCTCTCTTTCAGCCACTGAACTCAGCTTCTTTTTCACAGTTTTATCATTCTCTCCTCACCGACTCTTTCACTCCTTCCCTCCCAATGTGCTTACACGCCATCATTACTCCTTGTGCTTTGATCCATCTCTAAGGAGTCGGATTGCAGTCTGGAGCATATGCAGAGAAGAGATAGAGATGCATGTGGGTGTGTGCATGTGTTAGAGTGAGTGTGTGCACTGGGGTGGTCTGTAAAGAGTGAGAGATCAGAGGCAGAGGTGAGAAGAAAGTAGGATTACTGCAAACAGGAGGAGGTGGAGGAGAATGAGACGAGTAAGTGGGAAGCGCAAAGGCAAAGGAGAAAGTGAGTGCAGGGAGGAGATGAGGCAGGTGACGGAGTCATTTTCAGTCATTCCCCATCTTACCTCCACCCCTCCAGTGTACTACACGCACACACACATATTTCTCTACGCACTATGGTCTCCAAACTACTTATTTTCAATGTCACTTGCCAAAGTCAAATCCTTGGCCTTCACTCCCTCTTCCCTGCATTAACCATCCCTCAATCCCTAATTCTTCGTGCCTCCTTGCTTTTACTCTTTATCTCCTTCCCTGTTTATCTCATCCCTCCCTCTGTCTGCTTTTCCTCACACGCACACACACAAACACACTTTTTCTCCCCCTCACTTACTCTGTCTCTCTCTTAGCTGGGTCCTCGAAGACCTCTCTAAGCTGGGAGGAAGGAAAAGTACTTTTCTGCCTCATCAGCTTGCTAAGCCCACTGTGGAGAAAGAACAGCTAAAGGCTCTTCAACTACAGATGCTAACAGCTAATGCTAATGCGCCCTTTGCAAAGCATGAAGGCCAGTGGGCTCAGGCTAAAGGCTAATGATAATCATACTTTACAGCATGAAAGCCAGTGGGTGCCAAGCACTCATGCTAAGAGCTATTTAGCCCCAGTGTAAAGACTGATGGAGTGGTAAATGTTGATGTTCATGGCTAAACTGGGAATCTATACATCTTGTGGCTACTCACTGTCCACTTTAGATACCGAAGGTCTTTGTATCAGAGGTAAAATGAGAACAGGGATTCATAAATTCTTTCATTTGAATATGAATATTGTGTATTACAAACCAAATCCTGTCTTGTATTGAAAATAATCCTCCCAATTAATGGAATGTTTAGACAGTTTGGAAAATATGCTTATTGCTTTCTTACCAAGAGATTTGTTTGTTTAATACTAAGCTGGAGCCTTTAGCATAAAAACAGTAAGCAGGGCAAAACAAACAAAGCATATTAAAAAGTCCCAACTTAAAATTACGATTTGCTCCAACCTTAAACAATCTTAATATTGTTTATCCAGACCTCCAACCAACCAGCTCAGTTTGGGCATTTTCTCAAATCTAAGTATAATAACAATAACTGCTTTTAAAACCAATTTCTTTTGCAGCTGAATATATTAGGAGCTCAATAAAGAGGTGTTTGGCCAACATGCCCAAATTCAGCCGAAATGATCTAAATGACTACAATCTTACAATGATTACTTGTGTAATATCCATGTTTTTGTAAGTATGAACAGTAGGCACTTTGTGTTTCTCACCGGAGCGGTTATTTGGGGATGTCCTGACAGGAGAGACAGAGGGAGTTCGGGAGGATGAGTAGGGCCTCTGTCTGTCTCTCTCTATTGTGGAGGCAGAGCCCACAAAGTGATACTGGGAGTAACCATCCTGGAAAACAAACACATCAAAACAAAGTATTGGAGTGAGAGAGCACACACTTACAATTCAGAATTAATAAGACAAAATTGTAATTATATATTTAAAAAAAACCCACAGACAATTCAAATACTTGACTCCGTATTTGAATCAAAATAAAGAGTCACACACATGTATGATGAATAGTGAGCTGTCAAATAGCGTATGCATTTTGACTTTGAAACACTCAAAGTAGATTAGTAACTTCCAGAGGACAGAAAAATGAACTATTCTAAAATAGTTCAAACACCACTTTGATTTGCATGACGTAGGAGGTGGCACTTCAACAATGACTTCAGCTCTGATTCAGCAATGATGAATCATAGAATTGTTTATTTATAGTGCATTGGTGCAGATATAAATTCATCAATCCCGCCGTCACTGCACCACGGAATGGAGCTGATTAAGAATCAACTGCTAGGTGATGCTCACTTTTAAGACGCACACAATTTTGCAAACATAAAATGAAATGATCGGACTTCAGAGACTGCGTTTCAAGTTGATCAAAAAGTATTTCTCTCACTTTGATTCTCTGTAGAATGTTAACTAAAACTAGTTGGCTAGAAATGTGTTTTGGACACTAGGGAACATTAACAAACATGCAATGCCCACATATGCCTATAAGCGCCATAAATTCACACACATCAAATCTGAGCTTAGTAAACATCCCACAATCTTTGCAGAAAAAAATGCAAATAACAAATCTACAAGCATAATTACTGCCAAGCCAATGACTTTGTATTGGTTTAGCTGTGATTGGAGCAAAGCCCTTTTCATAAAAATGGATTATGAGAGTCAACGACAATCACAGAGCTGGAACCGAATTCAATTTAGCATTAGGATAATTGGGTACCTCAGAAAGCTAAGCACAAGCAGATGATAAAAGATAATAGGGAAATGTTCCACCACAGCTTTACTGTTTAGGTCTCAGCTGAGCAGTGGGAAAGTGGTGAATGTGAGAACATGGGAGAGGTGAATGGCTTCTGTACGATGAGGCTGGAGAGGAGGATGCAGAGGGGAGGAGAATGATATGACGAAGGGATGGAGGAGATGAGGCAGAAAGATTGAGGGATGCAGGTAAAGCAGTAGCTGAGAAAGGCAAAAAAAGGACAAAATCATGAGAGCAAGGAGGAGAACCGATATGCGGAGAGAAAGTAAGGACAGGAGAGGAGAGCAAAGATAGCAAAAGGATGAGAGTTGATAAGAAGATGTGATTCAAAATGAATGTCAGAGAGAGATTCAGGAGTGGGCTGGAGTGAGAACAGCTCAATGACACAGCACTGACAACTTATTGAAAATTTGATCCTCTGACATACAGTCTCCACCATTTTCCCCTAATTTTCACCTCTTCTATTTATTCAGTTATCCTCCAATCTTCTCACTTACCTCATTTCACTATCTGGTTCTCCTTTTCACCCCCAACAAATCTCATTAAATATAGTATAACCTCTGGATGGTACTCTGAACTGCTGTGCATTTGGACATTGTTAAACTGTCATCCTGCTAAAATTAATGTGGTCACTGAGTACTGAATGACAAATGTATTTTGGAGTTGTACATGTTGCGCCTACATGTAGCTCACAAATGGGTCCCGTGAATGTGCCACAGGGTTCCTGAAGGGCTTCCCTGAGCAAAATGAACAAGAGCTGAACTTTGTGCAATTGCATTCTTCAGAATAATCATAAACAGGTAAGAGTAAATAGGAAGGATTATATTGGAAATAATGTATTTAAGAAAAATACTTACTTTTTGTGGCAAATAGTGTATTTTGTAGAATAGAAAAAAAAAGTAAAAATAAAAATGCTAGAAATAAAAACGCATCCACTGTACATGTCTGTAGAAGTAAAATATTGTATGTGAAAAACAAGCAGCACTGTTTGTTTTTTGAATTCATGCAATTCAAACTTACTTGTGTAAGTTAATTTTTCTTTAGTGTAACTACGTATCTAACTAAAGGGGTTCGGCAGGTCTCATTACTCAGTGCAAGCAAATACTGCACAATTTTTTTATGGGAAAATGTTACAATGAAAGACCAACCACATCCAAAATCCAAATAACATGACTGTGTCCCACTTTGTATTCAACCTGTAACATCAGTTTTTCTTTTATTTTAAGTGTTTATTGATAAAAGACTTTCATATGAAAGAAGAATTGGTTTGTTTGTTTCAGTTTAGTCAGTGGGCATCACCTCTGGACACATTATTGAAATAGAGGTAAAATAATTTTACACTCACCGACCACTTCCTTAGGCATACCCGTCAGTAAATCACATGGCAGCGTCTCAATGCATTTAAGCATGTTGATATGGTAAAAAAATCTTGCTACAGTTCAAACCAAGCATCAGAATGGGTAAGAAAGGAGATTTTAGTGTCCTTTGAGCCATGGTTGCTAATGCCGGACTGGCTAGTTTGAGTTTTTCAAAAACTGCTAATCAAAACCATGTGCAAAAACCAAGGTAAACAACATGACAGCATAGATCTTGCACCAATGTGTATCAAGGTGTAAGGGATCATTTCTTAGCATATTTCAGGCCCCTCCAATGTGTCTACCTGAGTATTGTTGCTGACCATGTCCATTCCTTTTATGACTAATCTAGCATCTTCTGATGGCTACTTCCAGCAGGATAATTAACCATGTCACAAACATCAAATTACCTCAAATTTGTCTCTTGAACATGACGATGAGTTCACTGTACCCGAGTGACCTCCACAGTCACAAGATCTCAATCCAAGACATCACCTTTGGTTTGTGGTGGAACGGGAGAGTTGCATCATGGATGTGCAGCCGGCAAATCTGCCGCAACTGTTTGGTGCTATCATGTCAATATGGACCAAAATGTTTCGGATAACTTGTTGAATCTATGCCATGAAGAATTAAGCAGTTTTGAAGGAAAAATATACTAGCAAGCAGTACTTAATGAAGTTGCTGGTGAGTGTATATTCCCCTATACAATATGTACTCTGAAGAAGAAAAAAAAGACTATACGTTTAACAGGCAGCATTGTTTTTAGATGTGCTTGAATTCATTAGAGCATGAATAGCACCTAGTTTTTAAGTTAGTTCACTTTATCCTGCAGTATCAATCTAACTTATGACAAAAGACTAAAGATACATATTTCAAAGTTTGGGGAGTTTATGTCTCCAAAATGTACCAATTAAAAAAAGACTAATTGAGTTCTAAAAAATAAAGTTTAAAATGGAATATTTTGACTATTGTAAACAATGTTAAAACAACAGAGAAACATTCCACATCAATAGAAACTGAGCATGAGTTGGATCTGAGCATCGACACATTGTTGGGTTCCATAACATTTGACAGAATGGCAGCATGTCATTGATTTCATGTCATCTGTGAACAAAACTGAAACAGAATTGTCCTCATATCAGCCTGTCAAACTCATTTTCGGAAAGTGGGCGAGTTTGAAATCAATTTCTGTGAGTTAAAAACTACACAGATACAGACCTGTAAGGTTTTATAAGTTAAACAAAAACGAAATATACTGTACATCGACTTTCCACAAGAGGAAATGAAGAAATATTTTTGAAAGCCTTGAAACCGAACAATGTAAGCAAAACAACATCCCAGTTCTCACTATGCCCTGACATCTAAAGACCCAGGCACTAGCTCATTCTACATTATGCACGACTTTCTGATCGTCATCAGTTTTCCTCATCTTACGCATTTTTTTTCTATTTCCACCCACCTCCGCTTGATGCTTTTAGATCCTACTGTAAGAATGGGAGAAAGAGACAGGGTTTCTAGGCAACCAGTCTGGTTGTTCCTCTCACCCTCACTAAATAGTTAGTTGAAGGTCAGGACTCAGAGGTAAAAAAAGCAACTACCGCTCCAACAAATGAAGTGTGTGTGAGTGTGTATGTGTGTGTTACTGTGAGTTTGGCAGCACTCAAGCCAGAAAGCAATTATAGCACAAATTATAAAAGGCTACATACTGTGAGCGATGGGTCCCCTCTGGGTCTCACTGAACACTGGACATCATCACGTTCACTCCTTCAGTTCATATCTTTTTCTTTCTCAGTTGTGAGCACTTCAGTCACACACAATCCATCTGTCTCCACAAGCTTTGTGTGCCTCTGACCTTTACATCCTTCTTTTTTGTAGCTTGTGGTTTTGCTGATTTAAAGATTGACCCGTATATAACTGTTGTCTTTTTTTTTCTTTTTGTAAGCAGCCTAAAATACTCTGTGTGCTCCAGTTCTGCCCCTCTGTCTACCTAAAACAATTGGTTTTAGCCTGTACCGTACAGAAGCTATCTCAACAAACCTCTATCTCCCCTGACTGTCTCGTTGGCTGATACAGGTTGGATGTGAGAGAGAAACCAGGCGAAACAGAAAGACAGCTTCAGAGACCTGAGGCCGGTTGAACATCTGTCGAGGATTTCAATTTTTCAGTTTATCGTGTCCAGCCTTAAGTAATACTCATTTTAGCTATCACAAAGAAAAGCCCCCCATCATTTTTCTGCAGCGAGGAAGAAAATCTGAAAGTTGTGTGTGCTTAGGCTCCTGTTTGAGCGATTGTAAACATCCACTTTGGTGCAAAGTTTGTGGAAAAAAAAAAGAAATCAAATTTTAAGAAGCATTTGTCATGCAACTGAAGATAAGACACTTGAAGAACCAGTTGGAAGCACAGACTTGAACAGCTTTTTCTGTCTCAGATAATCACATCTGCAGCTAAACTTTACAGCACCGCCGCTTTTTAATAGATTATTTCAATTTGCAGGAACATCCCGAGCATTCTGGGAGAAATAATCCTGCCAAGGAGCAGGCAGTGCGATCAATGACCTCACACACAGACATCAAACACAAATTTGTCACTCAAATCACATTGCACAAACACACCCACATGGTGAATTACAAATCCCTGGAACATATTGTAAATCTGTCACATGTGTGACAAACACAGCATCTCTCTGACCCTGAACTCCATCTGTCATTCGTGTGTATCTGATTTGTGTTTGTGATGTATACGTGTGAGGTTTCGTGCATGTATTTGTGTGTGTGCGTGTGTGTATATGAAAGAGGGAATGTGTCTGATTAAGTGCCAAAGACAGATCATTTATCAAGAAATGAGGCAGAGCCGCTCGACAGAAGTTATACACTGAACAGGGACATGACAAAGTGTAACTGTGTGAATATGAAATTTAGCGCTCTGCTTGTATGTAAAAGAAAGGGAGGGTGGATATGTTTATTTCAAGTGAGTCAAAAATGTTGGCCCTTTTGGTCCTATTAAGAGTAAGAGTAGTGACCATGCTTCAGTTCATTGTTTTAAGTAGAAATCCCCATTGAGCAGCATTGCCCATTTGTTGTTTGTTTAAAAGATGACCTATGGCTACACTCCAAAGCTGTAAATGAAATACTACATCCATAGTCACTCAAACACACACTGATTCAGGATGCATCCTGCCAAAGAGTCCAAATTAACTCTGGTCAAAGCAACATTTTAACACACTCAAGAGACTGTTACTCATTATTTATCCTAAAGTCAGTGCTGGTGTAAACAGATTCTGGCTTTGGTTTATTAATGACTCCTGGATCACAGATCTGTCAAGTCATCTGAAGTGCTACACAGTTAGCGTTTATTCATGCAGTTGAAACTTTTCCTTTTAGTTTGCTCAACAAAGATTTCATAAATTCACCTCACATGATTTTTTTTTCCATTTTCCTTTTCTTCTGTTGTCATTGTACCTCCGTTCTTTCCCACTTCATACTTTTGCTTTGCAGAGACGACCCACTCCAGTCTCGTCTAAACTCTATGCTAATCCATGTTTGGATTGGAGGCTAACAGGATTTTTTCCTGAAGCTAACACCCATGACCTAATATGTCATGCAGGGATCCTGGCAGTGAAGTCACTAATTTTGAGCTCTGGACTCTGGTGATACAAGTTCAAATGTGAATCCCCTTGCACATTTTCCACAGTTAGAAAATGAGACTGCTCTGTTACTAACTGTGTAGTTCAGGCAGTAAATAGTAGTAGCGAAGTATGGAGGCTATCGTGCTTTGAACAAAATTTCTAGAGTGATTGTATATAAAATAATACATCAGCTCAACAACCAAAACTATCAAGAGAATACAAGATAGTTCAGACAGGTTGGCTTGCATTTTTCTGAAAGGCATCCTTGTTAAGAGCAGCATTAAACTGCATTTCAAGATGGTCATTTAAAATCATTAGAGCTGGATTAACTTTTACTTAGGTTAATATGATAAGAATATGCAAATAAATGGAAGAATATCCCCCAGTTGACAGGGAATCTGAGCTGGCCATGGCTGCTGTAAAAAGTTAGTGTCCTTCATGTCAGCTTATTGGAGTGTTATGCCATCCAGTCAACTGTAATGCTATCCAGTGGCAATGATTAGAGGAGTGTGAAGCAGATGAGGCTCTGATGGACCACATGGGGAGACTGCTCTAAGTAATGGTGGGTGATGAGAAGGTGACGAATGACAACAGCAACCCAGTCTTCAGGATGAGGTCACACTGATGCCTGGGGGAAGCCTGTTCTGAAGCAGCTGCAGCAACAATCAGACGTGTTGGATTTAGACAGACATGCAAGGAAGTCAGTGGGTTTATACCGAGTCATAAATCCTCTGCTTTGCTCTTAAATATTCCTGATACATAATTCTTTTCAAGATCACTTTTCAAATAACTGCTTTAAAAACAGCATCTTGGTCTTATTTCAGGATTTGATTAAAAGGACAAAAAGTTCTTTGAACACTGATGTTAAGGTAGTTGAAATTCAAGAGTGAGCACAGTTTATCATCACTGGAAAATAATCCCAGATAAAAAAGACTTGCTGAAGTGAATTATGTTGCACTGCTCAATTAACTTCTTTTGATGATTTGTAAAATGTTTTTCATCAAAGATTTCACAATGAAAGCTGAAGGGACTGATCATAAATAATTGCCTATAAAACTGATTAAATGGGTGAGAGGCTTCTGCACAGTAGAACTCCAGAAATGAGAAACTGAACGTAAAGGTTATATTTGCTGCAGGGCTGTCAAGTTATATTAAACCACTATATACATGTGCTCCTGGTAAAGTGGCCATCCGCTGCTCCTTATTTTGTTATGGAAATAAACTCCAAAGCCCACGCAGAAGAGAGTTTTTCTTTCCTACAGATGATCTGCTGCTGACTTTTCCTACAATACCTCGCCTGTAGTCTTGGCTTTGCTTCACTCACTTGTCTACATCACCATGTAACACATCTGTGTAAAGCCTACCTTGTAGGTAGTTCAGCAAACCCAAAACAAAGAATCAGCAGCTGGCTTGAACTCTATTTTTGACCAGAAAGATAACCCGTCTGAGCAAACTCACACTCAGGAAAGTGGGACCTTAGAGATGGACTGTATGTGTACAATACGAGAAAAATATGTATTTGGATTATTAACTCATGCAAGATTATAATTGTGGATGGATTCCAAAATAAAATGATGAAAATGAGCACAATATGAGCTCTTTGATGTGTCCGTGTCTAGTATATTCAGCTCTGTGTGTAGGCCTGTAGCAAATGAGTCATCAACTTATTTTGTTGTAGATGTGAAAACCGGCATTCAAAGCAAAGGACACATCCTTGATGTGTACTTAAACTTAAACCGAGATTATGCCTCAAATGTTTTAGTGAATTTTAGGGCAAATTAAAGTTTCAATGAGCAAGTAAACAGCACAGAATCTCTGCTTTTCTTTTAACTCAAGTTGAAAATGTTTGCAAGAATTAGTTGTCTGGGAAAAAAAAAAAACACCCATCCAGATAGTAAAATGTGGGTTTCAGCAATATTTTTGTATTCATGTATTTGTCCCAAACAGAAGTAAGTGATTTTTTCATGAACAATGCAAATATAAGACATCATTATGCTGGACAGCATTTATTTTGTTCACTTGTTTTGTTTGTCTGGGCCATTCTTTATGAGCTCCACTTTAAATTCTGTGTTCATGAGCCAGCAGTTTCTTCTTCCCATTTGGACCACATAATGGGCTGAATAACCATTAGCATTGATGTTGCACAGAAGTGAATTAGTGAGGGTGCATGCATGTGTGTGTAGATTGGAAGAAAAAACTGGAAAAAAAATCAAAACAAAAAAAACAAAACAACAACCACGAAACAACACAAAAAAACACACATAGCCTACAGAGACTAACACAGTTATTGATCCTGTTGCCTCTGTAACCACTGTTGCACGGTTGTAATGGTGCTCAGAAGAACTCCATTATTCCTTTGTTTCCATGTGGTCATGACTGACCTCAAGGCAAAGGCACACACCCCCACCCACCCACACAGATGTATGCAATCCACACAGTAAAAGACCAATAGCAAAAGATCATGCAGAGAATTGTACATCACATCAGTTTGCTTCTGCTAGCTTCTTTTTCCCTGACAGTCCACATGATCTAATAGACCATCTGATTCATCAGACCAAGTAGCCTTCTGTTTGTGCTACAGGCTGTGGACAGGAGTCAGCATTGGCAAATTCAATCTAGCAAACCGTGATGCATGGTGTGTTCTGTCACCTTTCTTTCATAGCCAGCAAGAAAGCCCTTCCTACAAACCACTGCCTCCCAAAAACACTCCACAAGAACCTTCTGTTCAGGAGATGCATCACCATTGATTCCACCAATATAAATGCCCCCAATCTATGTCCTTCAGAGTAAAAAAAAGAAAAAAGAAAATTGTTCACTTACTGCCTAATATAGCTCACTTCTTGATAAGTGTCAATGGAACAAGGTAATCAATGTAATTCACTTGTCAGCAGTACTAATATTTTGGCGGATCGGTTTATATTCATGAAGACACAGCTGCATGTGTCACAGTGGACAGTGTCCAATATGTTCTGAATATAATAACCTTGAGTTTGACTAGGATATATATATATATATATATATATATATATATATATATATATATATAA